>ML328131.1:0-42840 GCA_005239505.1 Nicotiana paniculata | reverse complement strand
TGTCCCCGTCTTTAAACTTCAAAATTATGATAAAAATCACATGTTGTAATTACGGGTGCATTTTATGTGGCGAAATTACAATGTGTCCAAAACAAACAAGTGTACGCCATCCTGACTTGTTCCAAGATAAATCCATAAATAGCAAAACCGATTTATACACATATCCCATAAGCTGAAATACTACTTTTAGATAAAGATCCCAAAACTTAGAGAATAGTTGAATATCGCCTCAAATAGGCATATTTAATCGTCATGACTATATAAACTACACTCGGGTGTGGCAACTCATGTCCCCGACGCTAACTCAAAACAATAATAAAAATGTTATAAATTGCGGGTGCATTTCATGTGGCGCATTTACAATGTGTCCAAAAAATAACAAGTAAACGTCATCGTGACTTGTATTCCATGTATATCAAAAAGCGGATAACAAGTAAAAGCACAATAGGTTTAAAAATATGTAAATAATCAGATAATTTAGGTCAAATATCAATAGTTAAGCGACCGTGCTAGAACCACGGAACTCGGGAATGCCTAACACTTTCTCCCGGTNCTCAAATCCGAATAATGTCATTTTAATTGGAAAAACTCCCCTACTACCCTTCATCAATCCGGAGGGTAGCGGAAAAAGGAGGTGTGACAGGAGGTAGGAGAAATTTGAGGGGATATGAAAGAGAAAAATAATACAAAGCTTATTTTATGACTTAAGGGTAGGAGGTGACCATAAATAGATATATGGCTATAAAAAATCAAAAGACAGCTATGAAATATAATTTTTTAAAAGACTATTTATTTAAAATAAATAAGGTATTAACCTTTGCTATACGAGGTAACTAATCTTAATTTATTATCTATGGGCTTAACATATATATAACTTAAAGAACCTATATATTAATAATTTGATGTTTTGGTTAACCGCACTAAATAACTTAATAACCAAAAATCGAACCGAAAAATTAAAATTTTAAAAATTTAAATCGAAACCGAACGAACAAACCAAAACCGAAATAATTTCTTTTTTATTCGATCGATTTATTCGATCGATTTATTCGGTTCCGATAGAAATATGCCACCCCTAATTATCAATGACTGTTGTGTATATAGATACTGAATGGACAATGAGCATGGGGCCTTTGCTTTGACACTGATCAACAGTGATAGTAACAGTACTATCGCCGAAAATCACGCTTTTGCATTATTGAGTCGACTAATCGATTTATACAGGGAGGAGTTTTACCATCTTGCATTTCGAAAACCCACCGACATGTTAGTACATAATCGCGTGGCGTATAAAAGTTGATGATAATACGCAAATCTTTTCCCTACCTAATACAGTTAGAAATGTTATTTTTAATAGACCTTCGGCTCAAGAAAATAAGAAGAAGAGGAGGAAAACAAGAAAAGAAGAAAAAAAGGTAGAGAAAAGAAAAAGATAGAAATAAATAATAAGTAATACCAAATAATAACAACAGAAAATAAAAAATATTCTTTAATTTGTAATTAATTGAGCATGTTCAATCGTCAGACAAGATTTAAGTATTGGTATTGGTAGGGTTTTCCCATCCCTCACCTTCACGTGTTTCACATTCGGACGTTGATGTATTGGTAGGGTTTATGTCAAAACCCTCCGTCATTGAAAGATAATACGAAAAACGAATTATAGAAAACTATATTACCTTTACTGTTTAAGATTTGATATAATTATATTTATTATACTTAATTATAAATTATATATCATTAGTGATTTTAAAGGTATTAATTACACTCCTAATTTAATGGTACCATATATTCCTTCTAATCTCACTCCCCCCCCCCTCTCCTCACGTTTCTCTCTCCAATTTTCACACCTTCACCCACAATTTCTATATCAAAATCTCATTATTTCTTTTATAGTCAAGACACTGTCGGCACCTCTACGATGATAAAGGATAAAAGTTCTTACATTGATAGGGGATAAAAGCCATCGGTCATAGGCCACTTTTATCATTTCTATGTTGAGGTTGTTTGAACTTCTCATGCCTATCAAAGAGATCATTTGTTTGTGAAAGAAGATATTGCTTTCATTGAAGCTCGATCTTGCATGCACTTGTCATATTTTTGCACCTGCTTTATATTTCCCACTTCTGTTTGATGTCTTACAGAAGTTGTACACGTGTGAAATTGGCCTTCAATTCAGTGAATTTTATCTTTCAGCAAGAGATTTTTTCTAGTCTAGTGTGACATGACAATTTTTGAATGGTTTACAAGATAGTGAATATGCAAATTGTTGTATCAGAAAATAAAGCATCTACAATCAGAATACAAATAATCTCAATTTATCTACAAACTGGGTACATTAAATTTTAATATCTCAATTCCCACTCAATTGTCGCTTAATTTGGATTTTCGACATAATTGCATTTTTTGCAGAAGATTTGTAGAAGTTTTAGTCATTTTTTATTTGTGAAAATAGAAAATAAAACATCTACAATTAGAATACAAATAATCTATAATTTATCTACAAAATATCTACAAACTGGGTACATTGAATTTTAATATCCCAATTCACATTCAATTGTAGCCTAATTGGGATTTTCGACATAATTGCGTTTTTTTGCAGAAAACTTGTAGAAGTTTTAGTCGTTTTTGATTTGTGAAAACAGAAAACAAAGCATCTACAATCAGAATATAAATAATCTACAAAATATCTACAAACTGGGTACATTGAATTTTAATATCCCAATTCACATTCAATTGTAGCCTAATTGGGATTTTCGACATAATTGCGTTTTTTTGCAGAAGATTTGTAGAAGTTTTAGTCGTTTTTGATTTGTAATATGATAAAAAAATATCGAAATAGAGTATATCGCAAAAATAGAATCGTACAATTTGAATAGAAAGAGACGAAAATTAATACAGCGTGATTTGCGTTTGAAAATGTCTGAAAGAATCTTTAATTCCCCAGCGCGCCTAAATAATGAATTCTACTACTACAATTATTTTTTATTTAATGAAATATCTGGAAGAATATTTACTTCCATAATTGTAACGCCTAAATAGGAAGAAAACATCTCCTATTTATTCGGTATTTAATGAATGATATTATTTTTTGTAGAAAACCTGTTAACAGGTCGAGTAAATTACAAACCATGAACATTTTTGATAATAAAGTTTCCTATATGGTATAGGAAGGAAAAAATTCATACGAAAAACGCCAGAGAAAGGTGAATTGTGGGCCTTCTAAAATAGAGGAAAATCCGGGGGATTTGTATCTGTACTCTATATTTGTGCTATCTTGTAATCTGTACCATATTTTTAAAAATTACTGATTTGATAGCCAGCTGATAAAAAATCCGTAATAAAACGATAATTATACCCCTGACAAAAGATTAATCGTGTGATCTGCAACCTCCTTCGTGAAAAAAGATCTCCTCCTCTCCTCTTAGCAGCTTTATCAAAAAATCCAGAAACTTGTCCAAATTTATCTTTAGTATCACACTTGCATGAAATTGTTTCACCTTGAAGCTAAAACTTCATGCTAATATAGCATGAAGTTGTTTCATGTTGAAACTAAAACTTCATGCTAATGCATGCTGAAGTAATTTATCATGCAGTATAGAGATGCTGAAGTTATTTAGTTCATTTGTTAAAACTTCAGTTTAAACATGTTGAAGTTGTTTAGTTAATTTGAGAAAACTTCAGACTAAACATGCTTAAGCTTTTTAGTTCATTTGCGAAAAAACTTTAGACTAAAGATGCTTAAGTTTTTGTCTTGCAGTATGTAATTTTCTAATGAGTTTTTGCTAATGCATGCTGAAGTTATTTAGTTTATTTAATTTGCTAAAACATCAGACTAAACATGCTTAAGTTATTTAGTTCATTTGCTAAAACTTCAAACTAACATGCTTAAATTATTTGGTTCATTTGCTAAAATTTCAGAGTAAACATGCTTAAGTTTTTAGTTCATTTGCTAAAATTTCAAACTAAATATGCTTAAGTTTTAGTTCATTTGCTAAAACGTCAGACTAAATATGCTTAAGTTTTTGTTTTGCAGTATGTAATTTTCTAATGAGTTTTTGCTAATGCATGGTGAAATTATTTAGTTCATTTGCTAAAATTTCACACCAAAACATGTTGAAGTTTTGTCCTGCAGTCTACAATTTTGTCATGAGTTTTATTTGAAACTTCAGTCTAAACAAACTGAAGTTTTTTTAGATAATTTGCTAAAACTTCAGACTAAACATGCTTAATTAAGTTTTTGTCTTGCAATATGTAATTTTCTAATGAGTTTTTTCTAATGCATGCTGAAGTTATTTAGTTCATTTATTAAAACTTCATACCAAAACATGCTGAAGTTTGTCCTACAGTCTATAATTTTGTCAATAGTCCTGAAGGGAAAAAATTATTTTTTTTAAAATGCTTTTAACATAAAAATAGGTACGAATACAAGCAGAAAAACTAAACGGGTATAAGTTAAAAATAAGCGACTTACGAAAATTCACAACTAGCTATATAACACAAATAAGTTAGGGAAACCTACCCAAACTGTCCGTCCATAAATAATTTCATTCAAAATTAGCCCTTATAAAAAATAACTCAAATGTCATTTTGTAACACATTTATTTTGCTAAAACACAAAGATAGTTCAAACTTTTTGAGACTCTAACAATATTGGAATATTCTAATTTCTTTAAGTTAAAATTCAGAATATCGAGCACCTTAACTCGATTTAGAAATCACTATTAAATATTAGTTTGTTGGATTGGGTCGAATGATTAAATTAAAAATTCCATGGACAGTTGTTGAAGCTTGAATTCAAAAATTGGATTTTCGAAATTGGAGTTTATTTCGAGTGGGGATTATTGGAATAGATTGAGTACATCTTAAGGAGCGCAAATCTCAATTTTGGGACGATTTAGTGGAGATTTTAGGTGTTTTGAATTGAGATTTGAGCAAAATTCGAAGTACGTACAAGATGAACATCGAAGAAGAACAGACGTGTATCACACTGTATATCATTTATGTATCATATATGTATCAAATGTGTCTCACATGTATATTCATGTATGCATGTGTATTAGATACATGCGTGATACATGTTTGATATATGTGTAGTAGAAGAAATTCTTAAACTTGATTTTAACAACGAATTTGATTCCAAGCCAATCTAAATTACCTCCAATCTTTCTCAAATATTGTACATTCCCTCATTTATATGTTTCAACGAATTCCATCTATACCCATTGAAAAAAAAAATATTTTTTTGCCTAATTTTTAATATTATTTATCATTGACAATGAATTTTAATTCCAAGCTAGTCTAAGTCACCTTCAAATTTCGTCAAATATTGTTTGCCTCATCTATGTATTTTCAACTAACTGCAATAATACCCATTGAAAAAATCTTTTTTGCCTAAATTTTTTTAATGTTGCATATCATTGATAATTTTATTGGGATAATTTTGGTAGCAAAACTAAAATGGCTAATTATTGATAAATAATGTCTTTTTTTATATATTCCCGTAAAACTCAAAATATGTTAGGGAAAACGCAAATAGCAAATACACTAGTATTCTGAACTTTGCCTAACCCTAAAATTAATGTACACATAACCTTATAAGGGGTTGTTTGATTGAGAAATAAGTTATTTATGAATTAATTATTCCGGAATTAGTTATTCTATCCTCCCATAAGGATAAAATAGCATACAATCACAGGATAATTAATTCGAGATTAGTTATAATGCAATTTTATCCCAACCAAACATGAAATAAACTCATCTCAAATTTAATTTCAGAATTAATTATTCCTTATTACTCATACCAAACGAGCTCTAATAGTGTAGCTCAATTAGATCCTCCGAATGAAATATTGTTATATAAAAAATTATGGGTGTTCAAACCGAACCGAAAAATCGCACCAAACCGAAAAATCAAACCAAACCGATTAAAAAATCCGATTATGTTTGGTTTGACTTGGTTTGGCATTGAGTAAAAAAAAAACCCGAACCAAATCGATATATAAATACATAATTTTTTATATATATTTTTAAGACTTTATATTGAATTTTCTTTTAAAAAATGTAGAAATATTTGGGATCTTCTCATGTGTTAACCTTGAAGCGTATATTGACGGAAAATTATTGATAGACGGCGAAGAAAATAACTATCTTGTGTTACTAACAAAATCCTCCCATTGGAATATTTTAATAGATCACATGTTTGTCAATTTTTTCAATATTTACTAAAAATATATTCACGTATCAAAATTTTATCTATAACTTTAACAAAGTAAGATTCGAATAATATTCACGTAACAAAAAAATCCGAAAACCCCGAAAAATTCAACAATACCGAATCAATCCAAACCGATATAATTAATTTAATTTAATTTTGATAGAAACCGAACCAACCCGGTCCATGTACACCCCTGTCAAAAACTTCTACCCTAACAAATACAAAAGAATAAGAAGCGGAAGAGGCCGTAAAAAGTCAGCTGAAAATCACGTTTGTATTCAAACCCTATGAATACCTAGCTAGATCTTTGGTCCAATTTCTCATAAGATGTACTCACATTGATCAAAATTATATTGTAAAATATAAATTATATGAACTAAGCGGAAAAATCACATAAATCAAATATATCAGGGATTTTTAGACACACTAAAACTAATAATCATATACAGAAAATAATTATTGTATATATAATTATACACTGATAATATGATACATATTCCATTTGTATAACATAAAAACCTGAATTATACATCTCATACACATATTAAATATTTATTAATTATACCATGTGTATAATATATATGTTTAAATTATTTAAGTTTTTTTTTTGTGTGTGTTTTGTTAGTTTTACTCAATGATTGTAAATAAATATATTCTTATTTTACATCATAATAAAAAAAATACGCAAATTGTCACATAGGTAGGTGTTGCTTTCCTGCCTTCCTGGTCCTAAGCAACCTATTTTGTTTTTGTTTCTTTAACAATTCAAGAACATTAATTCTTGTAAAAGTAAGAAAAAGAAAAAAAGTATAATAAAGTATTGGAACTCAAATATTAACATCAAAAATTTCATATTTTTGTGAGATTATATTGGATACGTTGTATTATATCCGTCACATTGTTGCTTTCGCACGTTTATCAAGGATCATCTTACCCAACTACGGAATTAAAACAGAAAACCCCTTATTGTTAATTGCTATGGGGAGGATTTTTCTTCCTATAAAAAAGAGGTGAATAAGGGGAGCCGTAGGTATCTCGGTCGTTTCGAACTGACTTAATAAAGTAGAAATTATTAGTTGACAACTGTTCATAATCAACAACCAAATTTGACTAACGTAGAGCGGTAGAGGCAATACTAAGAAACTTTTAAAGATTAGTAGCCAAATATTACGTTGTTAAACTTCTGAAAAGTAATGAAAAGTGACAAATGTATTCTTTCTTGTCAATATTTACTTTTTCTTAAATTCAAGTATGAATACTAAAGTGAAAGCAAGCACTATACGGGGAAGAATATTTGGTGTGACGATCTGATAAGTCGTTTTGAGTACTAATCCTTATTTTTGTAGTCCGACACCTCTATTAGCTTCATTTGATGTTTCTTAAATTGCGTGCGTGATTCATGTTATTTTCCGAAAAGCTTTTACATAAAAAAATGAAGAGAATATGATTTTTGACTTTAAAAATAACTTGAGTTGACTACGGTCAACATTTTGAGTAAACGATCCTGGATCTGTGTTTTGACAATTTCAGTAGGTTCGTATTGTGATTTTGAACTTGGGTTTATGCCCGTAATTGTATTGAGAGGTCCCTAGGTTGATTGGACTTGTTCTACCGAAAGTTAGGAATTCAAATATTTGGAAATTCTCTAGGTTTGACACTAGGTTGACTTTGCGGTTTCCGAGGTTTGGATTTTGGGGACTTAAAATAGGTATGTTTTGCTATTTGAAACTTGTCTGCAAATTTTGGTGCAATTCCGAGTTGGTTTGATAGGAATCAAAAGCTTGGTTGTGTTTCTAGCTACTCTTTAGTTATCAAGTTGAAAATCATGAGTTTTGATGATTGATTCTTGTTATTTGATGTTGTTTTGATGATTTCAGATAGAGAGCAAGTTTATACGATGTTATTACACTTGTGTGCATATTTGGTTTGGAGTACGAGGGGCTCGGGTGAGTTTCGGGCGTGTATTGTATGAGTTTTAGATGATTTGCGATAGCTGGTGTGCTTTCAATTCTGGTGTTGATACGCGAACCTCGCATTTGCGAGGTTGCTTTTGCGAACATGAGTTCACTTTTGTGAGCAAGGGCCTGGGCTGGGTGATCTCTTATTTGCAAGGAAATGGTTCGCATTTGCGAAGCTTTTGGGCGCATTTGTNGGGGGGGGGGGGAGGGTACCTTCGCATTTGCTGAAACTTGCGATCGGGTTGCACACCAAAGCAGATTTGATGTGTTGTAGTTTTTTGTGGCTGTGGAGCTTATTCTTGATATTGTGATGCGAGATTTGGGATTATGTTATTCTGGGGCCTTCTGGTAGTTGAGCTTCGGGTCCGTTTATATGAATTTACTGCTTTATTTCTATTCATGTTTTCTATCATTATTATTTCGTACAGGTTTACTCTGAGTGACTTGCTATAGCCTCGCCATTACTTCGTCGAGGTTAGGTTCGGCACTGACAGAGTACATGGAGTTGGTTGTACTCATGCTACACTCTTGCACTTCTTGTGAAGATCCCGATGTTGGTCCCATTGGCACGTAGCGGAGACTGATTGGATTCAACTGCTTTTGGAGACTTGAAGTAGAGTTATTGGTGCTCGCAGTCCCTGAAGTCCCCTTCTACCATATCTTTACTGTTTTTTATTTTATTTTGAACATTTATAATTCATTTAGACTTTATTTGTAGAATTCTAGTAGGCTCATGTATTTGTGACTCCCGATTTTTGGGATATGTTTAGACTATGCTATGTTGTATTTATCACATCTATTTCTGATTATTAGAGCTTCGTATTATTAATGTTCTATTTTAAATCGTTAAAATTAGTTAAGTAATTAGATAACGTTGGCTTACCTAGCAAGTAGAATTTTAGGCGCCATCATAGCCCCGAAATTAAGATTCCAGGCAGTGGCGAGTTGATATCATATCACTAGATTGCCTAGGTCTCACGAGTCACGAGCAAGCTTAGTAGAGTCTTGAGGAACGGTGCAGAGACGTCTTTGCTTATCTTCTGGAGGCCATAGGGCTTTAGGAAAATTTTACTTCTTTCTTTCTCTATCGTGCGACTTTATTCTAAAACTGAAGTTTTAATCATTCTATTCTTGTTCTCTCGCAGATGGCGAGGGTCACAACCCAATTTCGTAGTCGTGATGGCGCCTTCGTGGAACCAGGCAAGCCTCCCTTTTTAACTAAGCTAAATTCCATTTCCAGTAAAAATGTGATTTTTAAACGAATTTATCAATAAAACTAAGAATCTGTAGTTAAAACAATATTTGAAGAACTAACTTTAAAACCTCCAACCCCGGATCTTGTGTCACTCAGTCATGAGCTACTATAACATAAAGTAAAGAAAAGGAGAAATGGACAACATTATCCCAAAATAAATGCAATAGGTGGAATAAAGAAAGAGAAGGCGAGGTCGCGATCGCCAGCTGCCACCTCGACATTTCCAATAGAAACTCTGATCTGCTGCTCAAAATCCGCTACCGGGTCATGGTGTACCTGGATCTGCACATAAGGTGCAGGGGGTAACGTGAGTACACCAACTCAGAAGTAATGAACCCAAACTATGGGCTGAGAAGTAGTGACGGACAAAACCTCAAAATCTTTACAATGAACAATATACAGAATTTAGACATGCTAACAGTTTATCAGGATGAGTAAATATGCCAAGTATGCCAGTATACTCTACATGCCATCATAAAATATATGTGTGAAATCAGTATGGATACGCACATAGTGCTCACAGCTCTCCCACAGAAGTCCACTCAGTACTATATATGGCTCTCAGGCCCAAGGAAGTTCCATCCCGGAATATGCATAAACACCGGTGACCGTGGTCACTATGTACTGAGGAAAAAGGCCAGTCCAGCCCCCACGAAGAAGATCCATCTCCGAAATACAACACTCGGACAATTTCCATATCGAGGGAAGATCCATCCCTCTCATAACATCAACTTCGAGCAAGATCCATGCCCAGGGAAGATCCATCCCTCAATATCATCAACTTCGGACAAGATCCATGCCCAAGGAAGATCCATCCCTCATGCGCTCACTGGGGGTGTAAAGACTCCGGAGGGGCCCTAGTGGCCCAAGCTCCATATCAAGCCAACGAAGGCATGATTTAAATATCACTGCAGTGTGCAGTCCATTCTCATAATTTTCTCAATAACAGGCTCTCGGCCTCAGTCATTACTCTTCAGTCTCACTCACATGGATCACAAATGCCTCCATCAGCCTGAAACAATGATAAATATGCATGTAATTAACAATACTGAGACTGAGATATGAAATGATATGCTATAACATGACTGAGTATATGACATCAAATAATCATGACATGAGACAACAATATATGACCACTCGGGTCTCAGCATTTCCGGCGTGAAGCCTAGCATTTATACTTAACATGATTTCTAACATGTTCACGATTACCACATTAATAGATGCACAAATATCATCATGGAATAATCACTAAGCGGGGCCATGGGATAAGCCAGGCCACAAATACCGGTGCACACCCTCACGCCCGTCACTTGGCATGTGCGTCACCTCAACAATAGTCATAAATCATTTAGCTCGGAGTTTTGAACCCTCAGAACCAAGTTTGGAAACTTTACTTACCTCAGAACACGCTAAAATACTATTTCACAGTGGCTTTGCCTCTAAATCTAGCCTCTGAGTGCTCCAAATCTACCAAGTTCAGATTTTTATCATCAAATTATGCTTAAGGAGTGAATTCCAATCGAAAAATATCAATTTAGCTCAAAAACCCGAATTTGGTCAAAACCTGACCCCCAAGCCCATGTCCCGAAACTCAAAACTTTTTTTATATCAAACTGTTCTTCATCATCCCAAGAGTCCGTACATATAAAGAATACTAAAATCGCAGTTCGTTTGACCCCTCAAATCAATCCCTAAAGGTCTCAAAATCTCAAGCCCTAAACCCACCCTTTTCCACTGATTTTCCATGAATTTACACTGGTTTTATGTTCTATAATCATGCATGATCAAGTTTTAATAATCAAAATACTTACCTCTATGAATAACAAGGATTTTCCTCTTCAAAATTCGTCCCCAAAGCTCTTTTCCGTACAATAATGGTGTAAAATAAGGTTTAAGTCGCGAAACGGTTTAGTTAAATATGCCCAGTGATTTCTTCACTACGATCGCAGCAAAAGCCACGCGATCGCGGTTCACAGCAGTTCAACCTTATGCGATCGCAACCCAATGCACGCGATCGTGAATACTAATTGACCTCACCCCCACAGGCCTAGTTAACTCTACGCGATCGCGACCTAGCTCACGCGATCGCACTTCAACTTCTTCCAAACCTACGCGATCGCAACCCGATTCATGCGATCGTGATGTACAAAATTTTCCTGGCCCTCAAAGTGTTCTACACTATCATAGCCCTTGCCACGCGATCGCGATTCATAGATCCCTGCTGCACAAAAACCAGAAAACCAACAATGGCTCTAAGTCCAAAAATGCCCGTTAACTACTCGAAATCACTCTCGAGCCGCTCGGGACCCCAACCAAAGTTATCAACACATCCCATAACATCAGTCAAACTTATTTGCACTCTCAAAACACCAAAACTAACATCAAAACACCAAATTTACATCGGATTCAAGCCTAAGAACTTTGAAATTTCTAAAATCCACCAACGATGCCGAAACTATCCAAAACAACTCCGATCGACCTGAAATTTTGCAGACATATCCAAAATGACATTATGAACTTGTTCCAACTTCTGAAATTCCTTTCCGACCTCGTAACCTTTTTTCCACTGCCGATCGGAAATCACGAAAAACTAACTTCCGCCAATTCAAGCCTAATTCTACACCGGACATCAGAAAAATATTCCGAACACACTCCTAAGTCCCAAATCACCTAATGAAGCTATCCGAGCCATAAAATTTGCATTCCGAGATCGTTTCCCAATAAGTAAACTCTTAGTTGACTTTCCCAACTTTAAGGCTATTTTTAAAGACTAAGCGACTAAACTCTCACTACAACCATTCCGATTTCAGGCCTACCAACTCTAATACATCAATAACAATATAACCAACCTATGAAAAGTCGAGAATAGTAATTATAATGCAGGTTCTACTTAACGAGGGGCCGGGTCGTTACAACAGCATATCATCTACAGCTAGTCAGGAGCCAGAGCCCCCTGTTGCGACCACTACAAGGGGTAGAGGGCCAGGGCCAAGGCCGAGGTAGGGGCCGAGGTAAAGGAAAAACTCAGCCTAGAGAAAGTGCATCAGTACCCATCGCAGAGCCTCTGATCGAGCATGAGGAGGAGATCCCTATTCAGATCACACCAGTTAGACTTGCTTAGGTTGTGGATGGATTCGTTGCTACTCTCATACTTCAGGATGCCCTAGTCCGCTTAGTGTCTTTATGGAGAGTATGGCCCAAGCTGAAGCATTTCCTTTGGCACCATGTGTCTCTAAGGTTAGGGAGGAGCTCAAACTCCCGTCACTCACACTCTGGAGCAAATGGATCCCCTGTATCAGACTCTGGCAGTTCAAGTAATTGGAGTAGTTCATCCCGTTATTTCTACATAGCCCGGGGAGAGGCCGCAATGTTTTATGAGGGATTGAAGAGGTTGGATAAGTTCACCAAGCTCTTTTCTATTCATTTTGGTGGTACACCTTCTGAGGACTCACAAGATTATTTGGACCGTTGCCACAAGAAGTAGCACAACATTGGCATTGTGGAGTCTAATGGAGTTGACTTTGTAGTGTTTCAGATGATCGATTATGCCAAGAGGTAGTGGAAGGATTTCGAGTAAGGTAGACCAACAATATCACATCCACTTACTTGGGATCAGTTTTCAAATCTATTTTTGGAGAAGTTCATCCCTTTTACTGTCCGACAGGATTATTGCAGGCTGATCGAGCGTGACCAGTAAGGTAACATGACTATTACTAATACGAGACCATATTTGTAGACCTATCTCGCCATGTAGCTATCTTGATTCCTACTTATAGAGAGAGGGTGAGGATATTCATTGTTGATCTTACTTTTGGTATCAAGCTACAGATGGCCAAGGAGACGGGGATGATATTTCTTTCCAATGAGCGGTAGAGATTACTAGACGGATCGAGATTACTTGTGGTCAGGGTGGAGAGGCAGTATTTGAGAAGAGGCCTCATCATTTTGGTTGTTTTAGTGGTTCCTCTCCTGGAGGCAAATGTTCATTTGGTGGAGTCCATCCTCTCAGGCTGATTTAGTCAATGCTTCAGGTAGAACACGGTGCTTCGAACAATCGTGGTTCTTACGAATATCGTCATGAGCAACCAATATTTAGTACATCTTCAGCTCCTACCAGTGCACCATTGCTATAGAGTTACTATAGTGGTTGTTCAGGTCATTAGGGATCATCTCATACTCAGTAATTAGGCTAGCCACAGGGTTGCTTTTAGTGCGGCGACACATGTCACACAAGGAGGTACTGTCCTAGGTTGATAAGCAACAGACTATAGCAGGGTACTCTTTCCTGGCATTGGTTTCTCCAGCACCCGCACAGCCAGCTAGAGGCGGGGTTCAAGCAGCTAGAGGTGGTGGTTAGGCCATTAGAGGTGGAGGCCATCCGGTTAGAGGCCTTCCAAGAGACGGAGGTCAGAGTGGTAGGGCTCAACTTCATTTTTATGCATTCCCAGCTAGAATTGAGGCAGAGTTATTGGGTGCAGTCATCACAGGTATTATTCCAATTTGCCATAGAGATGCATTAGTTCTATTTGATCCGAGTTCCAATAATTCATATATGTCATCGTATTTTGATTTATATCTGGATATGTCTCATGATTCTTTGAGTGCTTCTATTTATGTGTCTATGTCTGTAGGAGATTCTATTGTGCCAGATCGAGTTTATCACTTGTGTGTGGTTTCTATCGGGAGCTATGAAACTAGGGTGGACCTCTTGATATGGTGGAATTTGATTTTATCTTGGGCATGGATTGGCTGTCACTTTATCATACTATTTTGGACTGTCACGCCAAGATTGTGACATTAGCCGCCTCGATTAGAATGGAGATAGACTCCTGGCCATTGTACTAGCAGACTTATTTCTTATGTGAAGGCTCGACGTATGATCGGGAAGGGGTGTTTGGCATATTTAGCCTATATCCACAATTATATAGCATGGGTTCCTCCTATGGATTCAGTACTAGTTCTGTGCAAGTTTCCAGAGGTGTTTCCTACAAATTTGTCAGGGATGCCACCCGATAGAGATATCGATTTCTACATTGATCTAGTTCCGAGCACTCAGCGCATTTCTACTGCACTATGTCGTCCCCAGTTCAATTAAAGGAATTGAAGGAACATTTACATGATTTTCTTGATAAGGGATTTATTAAATATAGTATTGGGGTGCACCAGTGTTGTTTGCGAAAAAGAAGGATAGAACGATGAGGATGTGCATAGACAATCAACAATAAAGTCACTTTCAGGAACAAGTATCTGTTATCAAGGATTAATGACTTATTTGATCAGCTTCAGGGTGAAAAGGTGTTTTCCAAGATTAAATTGAGATGTAGCTACCATCAGTTGAAGATTAGGGCATCAGATGTCCCTAAGACAACTTTTGGACTCGATATGGTTACTATGAGTTCTTAGTGATGTCATTTGGCTAGACTAATGCTCCAGAAGTCTTTGTGGATTTGATGAACCGAGTGTTTAAGACCTATTTGGATTCTTTTATGACCGTCTTCATTGATTATATGTTGGTTTACTCCCGGAGTCAGGAGGAGCATGAACAACATTTGCTGATCATACTTTAGACTTCGAGGGATCGTCAGTTATATGCTAAATTTTCAAAGTGTGAGTTCTAGTTGGACTCAGTTTCCATTTTGGGCCATATTGTATCTTCTGAGGGCATTAAAATGGATCCTAAAAAGATTGAGGCAATTTAGAACAGACCTATATCTTCTTCATCTACAAAGATTTAGAGCTTCCTAGGTTTGGCGAGTTATTATCGCTGGTTCGTGGAGGGATTTTCATCTATCTCAGCCCCATTTACCAAGTTGACCTAAAAGGGTGCTCTTTTCAGATTGTCCAATGAGTATGAGTTGAGCTTTTAGAAGCTCAAGACTGCATTGACTACAACCGCATTGTTCTTATTGCCTACAGGTTCAGGATCGTATAACGTGTATTGTGATACATCGCGTATTAGGCCTGGCACGTTATTGATGTAGGATGGTAGGGTGATTTATTACACGTCTCAGTAGTTGAAGGTTCATGGGAAGAATTACCAAGTTCATGATTTAGAGTTGGCAGCTGAGAAGTAGAGATTTTGACTAATTTGCACTGTTTTACTTTCGTTTTAGTTTAAAAATGCTTAAAGGTATTCCCAAAAACTGATAAAATATGCTTTCTTACAGGAGTATTGGAGAAGAGCCAAAACAATGAAATTAAACTCAAGAAGAAGTAATTTTGGACAAGGACTAAAACCAAGCAAAAAAATCAAAGTGTGGACCGCACAATGTTGAGTGCGGCCGTAGACGAAGAAGAGAATTCTGGCAGAGCGCCTTTGCAAAGTGCGGACCACATAATTATTATGCTGCCATAGAACCTGAATATCAGAGACTTCCCACTTTGATTCCATCAAGAAGTGCGGACCGCACTATTATTGTGCGGTTGTAGAAGTCAAGAGTGCGGCCACACTCAGAAATGTGCGGTCCGAAGAACCTGAAGAAGTGCGACTGCAATTCAGAATTGTGTGGCCGCAGAGTCGATCCTGCCAAGCCCAGCACAGAATTGTGCGGCCGCAGAACCTCCGAAAGGGTAATTTTGTCTGAAAATTTTAGATGTGTATAAATAGTTCTTTGTGTCAAATTTAGGTTAAGTTTGAACCTCAGAAATTAGATAACCGTTCTTTACTTACTGCTTTGGGAAATTTTTTATTAGTTTATAATTTTAACATTGGATTTTCATCCCTTTATAATCTATTATGAGTTTAATCTTCTTTTCTTCTTTAGTTTCTTTATTTTTTCCTATGAGTAGCTGAATATCTAGCTAGGGTTGTGACCCAACCCTAGTGTGGGTACCTAATGGGTGTGTGATTTAGGGCTTGTTTAAGGTTTGGTGTATGATATTTATCCTATTTCTTGCTTTAATTTAGGAATTAAGGGTTGCAAACATTGATTCATGCCTAATTGACTTAGTCCCTACTTCAGAAAGAGAGACTAAATCTAGGAAAACTTAGCTGACAAGAAATGGGGGTGAACTCAAGAAATTAACAGCCCCAATTAAAGGGTTGAATCTAGATATAGTAAGACCCGACTTGGGCATATATCAACAGTTTTGTGAATTACCCATTTGGACTTGAGAAAGTCAAATTGGGCAAAACCACTCTAACTACCAAGAGGTATCGAGTGGGTAATTGCGTGTTGATTGCTATATTACACCCAGACCAACGAAACCTTCCCTAAAGCCCACAACTTGTTAGGTAAACACCTAGGTGTAAGTCACGGTTCTAGAACTTTTATAAACTTGAAAAAAACAACACCAAAAATATCGTATCTAGCTTTACATTTGCATAAATTAGCATAAATTAGAAGTAGATAAAAAAACAACCAAGTATGTGGAAGTGAATTTTAGGCACGTCATATGCTTAGTCTGGGTATATACCTAATCCAATATAAGCTTTTTGAGGAATCGACCCCGACTCAAGTTGGGTAATTATAATTGAATCGTCCACTTCACAATCCCAATTAGTGGTGTGAATTTGGGATACATCATCATCCATTGTTCACGCGCTAAAGATTTGGAGGCACTATCTGTACGGTATTCATCGTGAGGTTTATACTGACCATCAAAGTCTCCAACAACTGTTCAAGCAGAAAGACCTTAATTTGAGGCATCCTAGATGGTTAGAGTTGTTGAAAGACTACTAATATCACCATATTATATCATCCTAGGAAGTACAATATAGTGGTCGATGCATTGAGTAGGAAGGCAGAGAGCATGGGTAGTTTGGCATATTTAGCGGTAACAGAGAGGCCACTAGCCATGGATGCTCAAGCTTTATCCAACTTGTTTGTGAGATTAGATGTTTCGGAGCCCAGCCGGGTTCTTGCTTGTGTTGTGGCACAATGTTCGTTATTGAAGCGTATCAAGGCTCGCCAGTTTGATGATCCTCACTTGTTGGTGTTGAAGGATACAGTGCAACAGGATGGTGCTAAATAGGTTGTAATTGGTGATGATGGTGTTATCCTAGTTGAGGGACAATTTTTTGTTCCAAATATTGATGAGTTGTGAGAGTTAATCCTTGAGGAGGCTTATAGTTTGTGTTATTCCATACACCCAGGTGTCACGAATATGTTCCGTGACTTGAAACATCACTATTGATGGCGAAGAATGAAGAAAGACATTGTTTCTTATGTATCTCAGTGTTTGAAAAGTACAAATGTGAAGTATGAACATCAAAAACCAAGTGGATTGACTTAGATATTGGAGATACCGGAGTGGAAGTGAGAGCGAATCACTATGGATTTTGTGGTAGGGTTGCCACAGACCTTGAGGAAGTATGATGCACTCTAGGTTATTGTGGACTAGTTGACTAAGTCTGCACACTTCATTCTGGTGGAGACTTCCTATTCTTTAGAGAGGTGGGCTTAGATTTACATCCTAGAGATTTTCCGTATTTATTGTGTTCCCATTTCCATCATTTCTGACAAAGGCACGTTATTCACATCACATTTTTGGAGAGTCGTACAATGTGATTTGGGCACACATATTGAGCTGAGCACATCATTTTCAGATGGGCATACAGTCTTAACGTACTATTCATACATTGGAGGACATGTTACATGCTTGTGTTATGGATTTCAGAGTTTTATGGGACCGGTACTTACCTCTAGCAAAGTTTGCCTACAACAAACAGTTACTAGTTGAGTATTCAGATGGAGCCGTATAAGGCCTTATATGGGAGGCGATGTCGTTCGCCGATTGGTTGGTTTGAACCTAGAGAGGCTAGATTATTGGGCACTGATATGGTCCGTTATGCTATGGAAAATTTTAAGGTGATCTGGAACAACTTCGTACAACTCAGTCCAGGAAGAAGAGTTATGCGGACCAAAAGGTTCGAGATATAGCTTACATGGTAGGTAAGAAGGTTCTTTTTTGATTAGTGCCTATGAAGGGCGTGATGCAATTTGGGAAGAAGGGTAAGCTAAGCCCGAGGTTTATTTTACCTTTTGAGATCTTGGAGAGAGTTGGGTAGGTTGCTTATACACTTGCATTGCCTCCAAGCCTAGTAGGAGAACATTTCATATTCAACATTTCCATGAGTACAACTTGCATGTTCTAGATTTTTACACGGTTCCTTTTGATAAAATTTTTGCCTATGAAGAGGAGCCGATGCCTATTCTAGCCCGGTAGATTCAAAGGTTGAGATCTAAGAGTTTTTCTTCTATGAAAGTGCAATGAATAGGTCAGCCGATCGAGGCAGCTGGGAGTCCGAGTACAATATTTGGGTAGATACCCACACCTTTTTACCCATCCAGGGACTTTTCTACGTGTGTTCGAGGATGACCGTTTCTTTTAGAGAAAGAGAATGTGATGATCCGATATGTCATTTTGAGACATCTATTAACTTCATTTGATATTTCTTGATTTGCATGCATGTTTCATATTATTTTTCGGAAAGTTTTTACATAAAAAATTGAAGAAAATATAAGTTTTGGCACTTTAGTTGACTACGGTCAACATTTCAGGTAAATGACCTCGGATCGGTGTTTTGACGATTTCATAGGCTTGTATTATGATTTTGTATTGAGCATATGCCCGGAATTGAATTCAAATGTCCCTAGGTTGATTCGACTTGTTTCGCCGAAAGTTAGCAATTTGAATATTTGGAAATTCCCTAGGTTAGATCATAAGTTGAATTTGTGGTTATCGAGTTCAGATTTTGGTTTTGGTACTTGGAATAGGTCTTTTTTGCGATTTGAAACTTGTCTGAAAAATTTGGTGTAATTCCGAGTTGGATTGATAGGAAATCTTGGTTGTGTTTCTAGCTACTCTTGAGTTATCAAGTTGAAAATCATGAGTTTTGATGAGCGATACTTGTTATTTGATGTTATTCAATGATTAGAGGTAGCGAGCAAGTTTGTATGATGTTATTACACTTGTGTGCATGTTTGTTTGGAGTTCGAGGGGCTCGAGTGAGTTTTAGGTATGTATTAGTTGAGTTTGGGATGATTTGAGATATATGGTGTGCGTTTAGTTCTGATATTGATCTGCAGAGCTCGCATTTTCTTGGTCTGGCTCGCAAATGTCTGCCTCGCTATTGCGAACATGAGTTTTAATTTGCGAGCAGAGGCCTGGCCTGGGTGATCTTACATTTTGGAGAAAATGGTTCGTATTTGTGAACTGTCTAGGGCCTCTTTTAGGAGCATACTTGTTGCATTTGCGACCAATGGCAACATAGGCCAGCTTCGCATTTGCGAAGCTTTTGGGCTGTAACGACCCGGCCGGTCGTTTTGAGAGTTATAGCGCCGATCCCCTATTTACTGCTTCCCCCATATCTTTTTCTGCATATGTGACTTGCCGGGAGGTTGTGCTTATGGTTTCGGAGTGTTTTGGGACACTTAGTCCCTAAAACAACAACTTAAGTTCTAGGATTTTGACCAGGGGCGGACCTACATTGGTGTTTGAGGGGTCACGTGACCCCATTAGCCTTGACAAAAATTTTGTATATACATATTATATATATATATATATATATATATATATATATATATATATATATATATATATATATATATATATGTACTTATATACGAGACCCCTTAAATATTTTAATGATGCCCCCAACCACAAAGTGGCCGATGGAAGAAGTGGTTGCTTTGAGCACTTAAATTCTCTCCTATGCTGTGGTGACGCGGGTTCGAAATCACCCGAAGTTTTCCTCAGTCTTTTCTCCTATTTTTATTTTAGTTCTTTGAGTACAATGTATTTTTTATTTAAGGGAAAATTTCACATAAGAACAATTAGGCTCCCTACTTTTCAATTTTATAGGCCATACTTTAATTTACAACCAACTAGCCCAAAATAATAGGCTAATACTCAAATAGGTTCTCGAAAATTATTATTCAATTTTTAAAAAATATTGCTCAAGCTTTTAAGTTAATTTTTGAATCAGTAATTGTAACTCAAATATTATTTCAACAAACCAAATCCGTTTGGGTGGTGAAAATTAGATTTTTAACAAGCATAAATATGTGGATTTAAATTTTACATTTGATTTTGTGACAAATTTTGAGTAGGTGTATTTAGACTTGTTAGAAATAGTATAATAAGGTTATATATAAAATTTGAAGTCATTTAATGGAGATTTGGACAGGTTTTGAACAAGAATTGTATCGGAAAATCGTGGAAGGAGTTCGTCTACAGGCGCTTGTATAAAGATGTATAAAAGTGTATAATAGTGTATAAGATGTGTTTATACACTCATATACATTATTATACAAGATTATACATATTATACAAAAAACTGACTTCGTCTTCTTCCTTGCGTCTTTTCTGAAATTCAACTCAAATCCGCCTCAAATCTACTCCAAATCACTTCAAATTTAATTTGTGAACTCCTTTTGATATTTTCAATCAATTGGAACAATACCTAATCCAAAAAACTAACAAACTCAAAAAATCTTATTAAGCTTTGAATGGCCTTCAATGGTGGACTTCTACTATTCAATTTTCTTACATTGCAATCAAGTGACATAAAGGGAGAAGAAGTAACGGAGGACGACCCCTTGAAGCATATGTATAAGATGCGAGAAGAAGAGAGAATGAAAGAAATGGTTGTAAGAACAAAAATTTTCAATTTGCTAGTGCTTTCAAAATATGTACAGTATGGGCTAGGTCGGGTAAAACATAAAAACAAGGGTCATTTTTTGTTATGGTGTGAAGTCACATGTATTTTCTTGTAATTCTTTATTTATTTAATAGAAAATTACTTTATTTTTTACTTTTATCTTCTTCTTTTTTAAAAATTCAATTATAGTTTAGTACTAATACAAAATAGTCAACTTAATTAATTTTATTCTTTTTTGGCAAATTCCTTCCTTAAAATTGAAAGCATCAAATTGCAACTTATCGCTCCACAATAGAAAAATACAAATCTACTGCCACAATCTTCTTTAACAATCACTCTGAATTGGAAATGGAAACTAATAGTTTGTGACTCTTATTCAATTCTTTTAGTATTAACATACTCTTAAACTTGATTTCTGTAGTAAGTCTTTGATAATTTTAAGTTTGAACGCCCTTTTGCGAAGAACTCTCTCTCCCCCTTTTAGTGATTTCTTTTTTTTTTTAGAACTTCTTTTTGTTAATACTTGGATGATAAATCATCATAATCATTAAGTTTCAAAGAGTTGCACGCTGAATTTTATAAATGGTGATTAGCATATACAATGGTGCCCCCCTCATGCTCGAATCCTGGGTCCTCCTCTGATTTTGCCCATAGTTGGAACTGTGTGAAGATGATTTTGGAATGGAGTTTTGTCAATTCCGTTAGCTCCGTTGGGTTATTTTGGACTTAGGAGTGTTTTCAGATTGTGTGAGGTACGTAGCTGAATTAGGCTTGAAATGACGAAAGTTGAATTTTTGGGAAGTTTAACCGGAAGTGGACTTTTTGATATCGAGGTCGGATTCTGATTTTGGAAGCTGGTGTTGGTCCATAATTTCAATTATGATGTGTATGCAAAATTTGAGGTCAATCGGACGTGGTTTGATAGCTTTCGGCATCAGTTGTAGAACTTTAAAGTTTCAAAGTTCATTAAGTATGGATTAGAGGGTGATTCGTATTTTTGTTATTGTTTGATGTGTTTTGAGGGCTCCACTAAGTTCGTATGGTGTTTTAGGACTGGTTGGTATGTTTGGTTGAGGTACCGGGGGCCTTGGGTTGATTTCGGGTGGTTAACGGATCATATTGCACTTGTGAAAAATGGCAGATTTTCTGGTGTTCTCCAGTTCTGGTTTCCTACTTCGCATTCACGAGGGGAGTTCTGTGTTCGCGAAGAGGAAATGGAGGCAGGTGGAATTTTATGCTTCGCGTTCACAAAGCTCTGAGACAAATGGTCTACGCGTTCGCGTTGGAGGTCCCGCATTCACGTAGAGGAAGTGGTCAACTGAGTCTCCAAGCCTTTTTGCCTACGCGTTCGTGATGTTCGTCCTGCGTTCGCGTAGTGTCAAGCTGAGCAAGCTTCACGTTCTCGACCAGGTCATCAAGTTCGCGATGAGTATTTTTAGGCTGAAGTGAGTTTGTGCTTCGTGAACACGAGGGTTCTTCCACGTTCGCGAAGCAGGAATGCTAGGCAGTATTAAACATTTCAAAACGAGGGTTTAGCTATTTTTATCAAAACTTGAGATAGAGAGATAGGGTTTGGATGAGATTTTGGGGGATTTTCAGAGACATCTGTCACAAGCCAATTCTATTTTAGGCCGTGATGGCGCCCAATACCATCGTTAGACAAGCCAACAGTGAGCAAACTATGTGATTTCTCCTATTAAAAGATTTTTCCAAGTAATCAAACTTTCTTTAAATTTAAAAGATACAAGAAGTAATAGATTTAAAAATAAATAACACGAAAGCTAATAAGTTCAATCATGATCATGAAATAAAACTAAAACCAAGAGTCTACTAGTAGAATATACAATAGATTACTACTCTACTGTCTGAAATAAAATAGCAGAACAATAACAACAAAATGGCTTCGGCTCCTGCAGAACGGCTCGAAAGGGCAGCTCACCGTGTAGTCTCGTAGAAAGAGTCAAGAGTGCGCACCAGATTGATATCCATATGCACCTACCTCAGATCCTGCACATGAAGTGGAGAAGTGTCGCATCAGTACATAAACAACATGTACCCAGTAAGTATCTAGTCTAACCTCAAAGAGGTAGTGACGAGGGGAAGACTTCAACACTTACTATGGGCCAACACTATAATAATATGAAGTTCTAATTAAACATAATATATAAGAATGACAATAGAGCTCAGAGCAGGAAGTAAATAAACAATCCTTTTATCGCAAGTAGGAGCCAAATCATTCCCCTCATCTAACCATTTCATCTCTCAATCCAATGAAAAAATATTAAATATAAAAGGGCTTCCAATATCTTTACGCACCAATTATGCTGTGGACGTACAACCCGATCCAAATATACATACACATATACTGTTCACTGTCGACGATCGAATGACACGAATCATAGATGCATCTATTAACCTGCCTAGGCAAACGTCCCGCTCCCATAAAAGTAGTGGACATTTACCCCGCTCGCGGAATATACTTGCGACGCGGTTGAACATAGATTTTTCCCGGGTATCATAATATCCCTCAATTCTTTTCAAAATAAGAAATTCAATTAGAAACTTTTAAAATATTGAAATCCTCAACCTCGGCTTTATTCTAGACAATTAGTAAGAATAAACAAGCAACAATATCAACAAAGCATGGTGTAAACCTAAATCTATTCGTACATAAGCATGAATAGTAGCTATGCACGGACTCTCATCACCTCGTACGCACATAGCCCCAAATAATAGAAGTACATATTGATTAATTTCACTTATGGGGTTAAGTCCCTCTTATAAGGTTAGAAAAGAGACTTACCTAGTCACAAGGCCTACTTCCCGGTCCAAGAATGTGCTCAAACCTTCAATTCGGTGCTCAACAACTCGAAACTAGTTAAATATTATATAAAATGATCAATACATGTTCAAAAGTTCATATCCTAGTTATAAAAGTGATTTCCCAAGCCTATTTTGAAGAATCCCTAAAATTTACCCCAGGACCATGTGCCCAGATTCCGGAAATTTTCGAAGAAAGTTGTTACCTATAAACTCATGAACTCTAGACTCCATAACAAATTTCATGATTAAATTTTATTTTTATCAAAAACCTAGGCTTTCACCAAAACCCATGATTTGCTAATTTACATGTTATAATCTATCCATGAACTATGTGCTTAACTCACATTTAGTATAAATTACTTACCTCGGTTAGTTGATGAAAATCCCTCTCTAACTAGTTCCAAAATATTCCCCAAGAAGTGTAACAAAATGAGAAAAAATGCCTAAGTCCCGTTTTAAAAGACCACACCGCCTCCAGCTATTCCGTACCTGCGACCGCAGGGCCGCACCTGCATCATCGCTTTTGCGGAAGTGCCTAGGCAGGTTGGCTCCACTTTTGCGGACGAGGTCCCGCTTCTGCGGAGCTTGGGGTGCACCTGCGGATCCTGGACTGCCTTTCCTTGGTCGCTTCTACGAGGCCTTGCTTGCTATTGTGAGTTCACACCTGCGACCCTAACCCCGCAGGTGCGGTTACACCAGAAGTCTGGTGTTTCAGTTGATGCTCCCCAAGTCCAAACTTGGTCTAAGCCTTGTCCGATTAACAACCGGGGCCCTCAAGGCCTCGCCAGAACATACTAACAAGTTTGAATTCATAAAACAGACTTGTTCGAGCTCTCGGAATGCACCAAGCAACTTTAAAACTAAGAATCACAACCCAAACCAATTGAATCAAGTCTATGAACTTCAAGTTCTTCAATTTACTCACCAAGCGCCGAAACGTACTTAAACTACTCGGAATGACACCAAATTTTGTGTGCAAGTCTTAAATCAACATACGAAACTATTCTCGGTCGCAGAATTTCATTTGGACCTCGATATCACCAAAACCTACTCCAAACCAAATTTAAAGAAGTTCAAAAACCTTCAAAGAGCTAACTTTCACTATTAGGCGCTGGATCGCTCCCGGGTCATCCAAAACCCGATCCGAACATACACCCAAGTCCGAAATCATCATACGATCCTATTGGAACCGGAAAATCCCTATTGCAAGATCGTTTACTCAAAATGTTGACCAAAGTCAAACTTAGCCTTTTAAGACCAACTTAAGGAACCAAGTGTCCTGATTTTCACCCGAACCCTTTTAAATCCCGAACTAACCATCCCCGCAAGTCATAAAATAGTAAAAGCACATACATGGAGTCTTATTTAGGGGAACATGGTTCTAAAAAGCAAAACAACTGGCCGGGTCATTACAACATCGATTGGGTAGTGATTCTACACTTGTTTTTAGTTATATCCCACTAATCTATAATTAATTCCATCAGTTAATTTGGGATTTGGGTTGAAAAGTTTGGGAAAATGGGAGAAGTTCTTCAACTAAGTTTTTGAGTTTTGATTGAGATTTTGATATCGGATTTGGATAATTTGGTACGAGTGAACTCGTGAGTGAATGGATGTTCATATTTTATGACTTTTACCCGATTCCGAGATGTGGGCCCGGGGAGGCTTTTTAGAGAGATTTTCGAGATTCTTGTTAAAGTTTTGATTTCATTAATTATTTTTGTCTATTATAGTTGTATTTATGATATGTAATTGTGTTTGGCTAGATTTGGACCGTTCAGAGTCGGATAATCGAGAAAAAGGCATTCTTACAGATTGATTGAGCTTGCTCGAGGTAAGTGGCTTGCCTAACCTTATGTGGGGGAAATCCCCTTAGGATTTGGTACTGTTGTGATATATGAGTGCCGTGTACGTGAGCTGACGAGTTCGTACACGGGCTATTTTTTGTAAAACCCTATTTTTACTGAGTAGTAATCTGTTTTCATCTTAAATGAGTTATACCAACATGTGAAGTTATCCTGTTTAGTCTAATATCGCATGTCTATGTGTTTTAACTGTTTAATTGAACTCTATGTAGCATGCCTAGTTGATTTCCTGCTTTTCCTTGATCTTATCAGTCTTAACCGTAGAACTCTTGTTATTAACTATTGTATTTATCGGTTTGAGTTGTGTGTTTACTTTTGAGACTACGAGGCGGTTCCTCGGGAGTTCTCCCTGCACATTTACTTTTGAGACTACGAGGCGTTACCTCGCGAGTTCTCCCTGTATATTTACTTTTGAGACTACTAGGCGGTACCTTGGAAGTTCTCCCTGCATGTTTACTTTTGAGACTACAAGGCGGTACCTCGGAAGTTCTCCCTGCACATTTACTTTTGAGACTACGAGGCGGTACCTCGGAAGATTTCTTTACATATTTACTTTGGGACTATGAGATAGTATCTCGGGAGACCCCCTGCTGTTTATCCCTGTGTGTTGTACTTCTATTATACCATGTTTTCCTTTTTTGTTAAATTCCAGTCTCTTATTATTAATTTGCTACATTCTCCTACTTTATTTATTACATACTAATGGGCCCTGACCTACCTTGTCACTACTCGACTGAGGTTAGGCTTGGCGCTTACTGGGTACTGTTGTGGTGTACTCATGCTAGTCTTCTGCACATATTTTGTATGCAGATCCAGGCACTCATTATCAGCCTCGTCATCAGTGAGCAGTGACAATTTGGAGACTTCAATGCCGTGTCAGCAGACCTCAGAGTCCCCCTCTATTCTCCCCTATGTCAATTACCTTATGTACTTCTTTTAGTAGACTCTGGTGTGTAGAGATACTAGTTTCCTTCTATAGCTTTTGACTTATGATGTTCCCAGTTTTGGGAAGACTGTGTATTTCTAGTGTATTGGTTATTGTACTTGTCGAGCGTGTTGTTACAAGTTATTTAGGTATCTATTGCAGTTCATATTAAGTTTTACTTTCATTTTTGTTATTTTTGCAATTTGTTAGGCATACCTAGTCGTAGAATCTAGGTGTCGTCACGATATTTTACAGAAGGGGGTTTCGGGTCGTGACAAGTTGGTATCAAAGCTCTAGGTTCATAGGTATCGTGAGTCACAAGCCTATTTATTAGAGTCTCGCGGATCAGTACAGTGACATCTGTACTTATCTTCGGGAGGATAAGGAGCATTTAGGAAAAATTACACTTCTTTGATTCCTTGTCGTGAGAAAATTTGTTGACTTCAAAATTCTAAACTTTTGTATTCTATTCTCTCATAGATGGTGAGAACACGTATAGGCGGATCTGATGAACAGATGCAGTGCAGCTAGAGCACCCACACGCGCTGCTATAGAGGAGCCCCCAGTAGCTCCAGCTGGAGGGCAGGCACTTGAGGTACCTGTTGCTGCACCAACCCTCGAGGAGACTTTAGCACAGTTTGTGAGCATGTTCACCACCTTAGCTCAGGCTAGATTGATTCCACTTGCTCTTGCCACATCACAGGCCGGGGGAGGAGCACAGACTCCCACCGCCTGTACCCCAGAGCATCGGGTTCAAGTCGACCAAGTTCCAGAGATTATATCGATGCAGTCAGTAGCTCCAGTCCTGCCCGAGGCTAGTATAAATGTTTCTGAGGCGGAGCATCTTAAACTTGAGAGGTACAAGAAGTACCACCCTCCTACCTTCATTGGATTGGTGACAGATGATGCCCAGGGTTTTCTGGAGGAGTGTCACCGTATTCTCCGTACTATGGGTGTAGCATAGTCGAGTGGGGTTTCTTTTACTACATTCCAGCTTAGAGGAGCACCTTATCAGTGATGGCGTGCTTATGAGTTGGGTAGTCCGACTAAGGCAGCTGCACTTACATGACTCAGTTCTCAGACATGTTCTTGAGGGAGTATGTTCCTCAGAGTCTCAGTGTCACGACCCAAACCAATGGGCCGCGAAGGGCACCCGATACCTTACTCCACCGAGTACCAACACAACGTATCTTTCTTATTACATTTTCATATACACGTGACATGCGGGCCTAATAGTCCAACATAATCATTTAGAAACTCAAAACATAGGCCGAAAAGTCCGTATAATCTTTCACGTATACGGCATATGTCTACAAGCCTCTAAGAGTACATAAATGTTATAAAGGTCGGGATAGAGTCCCTCTATACCAAACAATACCCGTCTAAATCATACTAACCAAAAAAGCGACTCCGAAGCAAATGGAGCGCATCAACATCTTCCGCTGAGCTGATAGCCTACTTGGAGGGCTCTTGACCTGTCTATCGGGACCTGCGGGCATGAAACGCAGCGTCCCCAGGCAAAAGAGACGTCAACACGAATAATATACCGAGTATATAAGACACATAAATAAGTACATAAGAGACATGGAAGAAATATAGAGCATATGACTCAACCTGTAAGCCTGAATAGCTTAGTAAATCATACATTACTTTTAGCGTCATGCATATGCATATGAATGTCATGTCGTGCATAGGTACATGTTTCATAACATCATCATCCTCTGAGGGCATCCCATCATATCATANATATATATATATATATATATATATATATATATATATATATATACGCGTATATAATGCCGTTTGAATATACATACATATATACACATATATAACACTGTTTGAACCATATTTCAGCCACTGTGGGCAACATCATCATGATATACCAACTGATCAGGTGGTGGTGCGTATATAATGTCGTAACCTTTTTCCATATCCCATATACATATATGTACATATATACGCGTATATAACGCCATCTGGTCATGGGTCAATGCATGAAAAGTACATTAATAAAATCTTTGGTAGCTTCATACGGCCATTTTGCCTTTGAGTAATATCAAAAAGTAAACTCTTTTTAACTTTCATATTTTTCTGAGATCCATGAACAGATGATAGAATAATATGACACATGGAGAATCAAGAACATAAGCATCTATAATATTTCTATGAATAGAGTCATGTATGAAAATTGTGCATTTGCACGTTTCGTTTGTATTGTATGGATCATGCCAAAAGGAACGAAGGGATAGCCTTAACATACCTGGAGTAAGGAAGACTTCGTATAATATTCTTGGCGAAGATTGCACCGTACTCTTTGTAATAGTAAAATTTTACGTTGAAAAAGCTTTAACAAATGCTCGTTTGATTGGTTGAAAAATTCGTTGTTTAATGAAGTATTCAAGAATGTCGAGTTGTTAATCAATATCTGACCATGAACATAAATCTCCCAAATCCATTATACGACAAGAATACAATCTGAAACTCATGTTTATAAAACTCAGCTACACACATTCTTGATTAAATAGGAGTTTAAAAAACCATACTACAGAATCTCCATCTTAGGCTTCATTTACATATTATCCTTTCTAAGGTATCCAAAGATTAATACTTTATCACCAAATACATCATAGGAAAAGAAACAAGAAAACAAACAGGAGGTTAAAGTGTTTGGAAAATGAAAAGGTTAACACTTCTACGAAATGGAAAATGAAAAAAATTAACACTTTCCAGAAAGTGGATAACGTTCTTATTTCTTTGATTATGGAGTCTTTTTGAATGGAAATGTTGTCTTGGTTATTTCAAATTACTATACTAAAAGGTGTCTTCAAGATAAAGCATTAGGTTGCCACCTCTCAAATGACTTTAAGAGTCATTGTTTTGGTAGGAAGGGCTGCCACGTGGGAGGCTTTAGCCTTATCCGAAATTTTTTTGTTAGTCCACCACTAGTTATTAATTAACTAGGTAATGTCCCATTACCTAATAATTAACCAATTACCCACATAATTAAGAATTATTTTTATTTACTTAAAATACTAACTCACTTTTCACATACCTTATATACCTTATTATCATGGCCATGTGGTACCTTGTATGACACTAATCTATAAATATCGAGTATTTTAGCTCGGGCCATATTTTATTCGAGAATTTATTTTCTTTGACTTGCTTCCCCCGTCACCTCCATGAATTTACTTATCACTTTTTTGAAATAGCAAAATGCTTACAATCTCAAATTAATCCCATCCACGAACTTACGTCGATTAACTTATGATGAAACTTTAATATACGAAAATGCGGGATGTAACATTATTCCCCCCTTTGGAACATTCGTCCTCGAATGTTGACTGGTGCTCTTACATTTTCATAGCCTATGTCTTCCAAATAATTACTCTCCTTAACATCTAGGCAGTTGTTCTGTGATTAAATTCAAAGGCCAGGGCATTCCCACCTTTTAGGCCTCTTTCTTACCCCACGACTTATGGTCGAAATCCTTTCGATCTCGTAATTGTTGCTACTTTCTATCATGCACCCTATACGACTCTGACCTTGTAAGTGCGCTTATGCGTCTCTTCTCTCCTTTTTTCTCCAGTTGTAAGCCAATTTGTAGGTCTTACTTGTAAACATATACAGAGCTTAATAAGATGTCTTTCTGGGCATCTATAGGTATACTAAAGTTTTTTTTTGCTCGGTACCTTGTAGAACTTGAGAATTTCTATATCTCATTTTATAAACCTGAATCTTTACTGCATCTATGTAGGTTATACTATACCATAATTCTTACTTCAATTTATCATTACTGAGGTCTACAACGAACTCCAGGTTACTCTCGTTGTTTATCCTTAACACTTGTGGTTTAATTTCATCTCATACTGTTAAACTTCTATCCATCTATTGTTGATTCACCTTAATGTTGATTCATCATCTACTACTAATAACTTAATCTATTATGTAACACTACCGCTATTATTCCTAGATACTGAATCCCCGCGCTTCTAGCCTGTTATTCGAAGTGTGGACTATTCACGATTTCCTACCTTTGAGTATCTCGTACGTTGTTCACCTTTACCTTACTTAACTTACAATCTCGCATCGTATCTTCTATCTCATTCATGACCTCCCTTCCACCTAGGTGTCATTCATATCCATAACTTGGAGCTCTTTTATAATACTTGCACCTCTGGTGCATACAAAATCCGGTGGGAGCTTCATACTGACTTTTTATGAGGCTAGTACTCTTCTCACATGCATCATCATAGAGCCCTTATAAAGTATGGCTAGCGTACTATCTATCTTTTACCTCTGATATCAAGGGTGATTCTCCAATGTTTTCAATCATGATGTCTATTATGTTCTGGGTCCAATAATCAGACTCCTGATTTGTTTTTGTTGATGTAACTCTTTAGTTCCCTCTTCCTTCTAATCAACCTTTATGTAGGCTTAAGCTATTTTCCGATCTACGTCTCCTGTTATTAGTCATTACCCTAGCCCTTCATGGGCGATATGGAATATCCATGACACAATCCTTTAACAATTCAATCCTTCGTCTATGACCTAGGCTCAATTCTTTCTTTTTAACGTATACCAGAATCTTCTACAACTGTATATGCTGCAAGTATAAAAATCCAAACTCTTAAGTGTGTTCATAACGTCATCAACTGGGGATCATTGTACGAATAATTCCTTCCGTTCCTTCTTAGCGTTCTTTAAAAGTACGCAATTTTTTTTGGTCTTTCTTCCCCATAGTTGCATGCATACTTAACTTATCATAGTTCCCACGCATGCCGGAATTTTTTTTGGGCAATTCATATGGTCTCGAATATTTATTGGCCACGGTAGGTTCCACTTTCTTTTGGAGTGCGNATATTCTTCTTGCATGACCAATTCTACTTCGAGTTTCTATGTTGAAGCCTTCTTTCTTATTTCCTCAACTAGTCTTCCATTGTAGTACTTAAGGAGGACCTTCTGACTCTTGTAAAGCTGCGAGCTTATTACAGACCTTTTGATGTCCTTCCTTGCCTATAATCATCCTTAGTTGCTTACCTCCGTGTCCTTGTGCTTGTAGGGTTGCTTCTGAACTGATATTTTGACTGTCCTCCTAGTGGCACTTTCTTTTATTTCCTTAACATTCATACGATACCTTTAACTACCCCAAATCCTATCTAACTATTTCTCAAGTATTACAATGACATTACTGCGAGGCTGAATTCACTATATTGGGTTTTACCATGTTTATCTTGCACGATCTGCTGACTCAGTTGTAACCTCCTGTTTAGCCATAACTAGGTTCTTCCTGAATCAACTACCAACTACTCGTTGGCCCATTCTCATATCAATGTTCCACGTAATCTTTCATGGTTTATTTCCTTTGTCTTAACTTAACTTTCGCACTGGCTCCTTATTTATCAATAACATCCCGGGCTGGAACCCTTACTTCCTTTCCTTGACGTCGTGTTTGCATAATGTTCTGGAATCGTAGCATATTTGTAGGCTTTGAATAGCTGCAATCTCATCCCTTTCTCATTTTTATCGCATTCTTCTTTTACCATTCCATAATTACTTGAACCACTTAACTCCGACTTAAGGTCATTATCACTCCATATTCCCCCCTTTAGGGGAGTACTAAGAGTTGGAGCTATGACAACCTACCTATATATATTTTACCTCTCCATCTTTGGCATACTTTCACATCATCGATGACCCTTACACGCCTTGCGGTAATCCTTCTTTACTAAGGATAACAAAATTCCTTACTCGTGATGGTGACACTTAGTGTAACTGGCACATACAGTTTCTTAAGCTTAACTTTTCTCATATAGCTTGCTTTAGGGAAACGTCTCCCTGAATGACCATTCTCTGAATTCATCATGCATATTCTTCTGTTGTCCATTCTATTATTGCCGGAATGCAGTTTGAAATTCTCATGATGTTGACTATTATCAAATCACTTTATTCCTAATTCATGTTTAGTTTATCTTGTTCACCAGTCCATACTAATATCTATTACTCTGGGGTCTAACATTTCCCTCTGTTAATCACGTTAGAGTCACAAAATTATTTCTTGAAATGAGGGTGTGACTTTATGGCCTATACTCTTTTGTTGTCTCAAAGCCTATCACCTCTTGTCTTTTCCTTTACTTGACTATAGATTCTATAATACTGTCATCTTTTTGATCTACCGTTGTCATCCATGTATCACATCTTACTCATATTGCATCATTAACTCTCTTCTTACTTCCTGCTAATATTTATATCTATCATTTTATTCCGAAAACTCGAATAAGACATTCTTTTGCTTTCAGCTTCCCTTTGCCCCATCCAGTGGCTCTTCAAGTTGCTTAACGTTCTTGCTTTACTAGGGATGCGAGCCACACTAAGATTGTATATATCCCCTCAAGGCTTATAGTGCATGTCTTTGTAGTACTTATATCTGGATGCACTATTTTAGAGTGTACCATCCGGGTCTCTCATAAAGAGATCTATTAGAACATTTGCAATATCCTTCTGAAATGTCAATTGACGCAAGCAATTCATCCATCATATCTTCTTATACTACTTCTGTTAACCCCCATAGGGCATATCTGGAATCGGTGCAACCAATTATATATATACCTCTGTTACTATTGAATATAACTCAAAAAGCTTATGTTTCTCTGTCTCAATTATAAACGTTGTTAACCTTCATTAACTGGGTACATCGTACTCTTTTTCACCTTGCTCCTTTTACATACTGAAACTTGTACTTACCTTCTTAACCTCTCATTGTCCTTCACCATAAAGATGGATAAGCGTTCTTGCCTTATCAAGAGTCTTACACCTTTCAGTACACCCATGATCTGCTAAAAACCTCACATTTACTTATCGTAGGCATCATACAAAAATTCAATTCCTCTGACTCAGCTTTTTCTCAACTATCTCTCTATCCAACCTTCTTTCCGGATATAGGTATCGTCTTATTACGAATAGAATAGAATTTTGAAATTTGAATTCTTATAAGTGAGCTTTACCACACGATCTAGAGTAAGAAGAAAGAGTGACAATCCTAAATGCCCGGTAGCCTCCTGCTTATAAGTGTGGTGCACAACACACCCATAAACAAGACTTTACTAGACACAACTTGTAGACTTCCTAGGACAGAATGGGCTGACCAGTGCCCCAACAACATTTATGCACTTGATTCACAATGTGTTTCGGCCCTTCTTGACTCATTCGTCATTGTGTTTATTGACGAAATTCTGGTATACTCTCGAACTCGGGAGGATCATGAGCAGCTTCTGAGGACTGTGCTTTAGACCATGAGAAAAAAGAAGTTATATGTAAAATTTTCATATTGTGAGTTTTGGCTAGACTCAGTGGCACTCTTGGGTCATGTAGTATCGAGTGACGGGATCAAGGTGGATCCGAATAAGATGGAAGTAGTGCAGAGTTGGCCTAGACCGTCCTCGTCTACATAGATCCAGAGTTTTCTTGGTTTGGCAAGGTATTACCGTCGTTTTGTAGAGGGTTTCTCATCTATTGCAACACCTTTGACTAGGTTGACCCAAAAAGGTGTTCCGTTCAGGGGATAGAGAAGTGTGAAGAGAGCATTCAGAAGCTCAAGACAACTTTGACTACACCCCTAACATTGGTGTTGCCTATAGGTTGGGATCTTATACTGGATATTGTGATGCGTCATGCATTGGTCTCGGTGTGGTGTTGATGCAGGACGGTAGGCTGATTGCCTATGCATCCAAACAACTGAAGGTGCATGAAAAGAACTATCCTGTCCACGACCTTGAGTTAGCAGCTATTGTTCATGCCTTGAAGATTTGGCATCTCTATTTGTACGGTGTCCCTTGTGTAATTTACAGCGATCACTGGAGTTTCCAACATCTGTTCAAGCAGAATGATCTTAACTTGTGTCAACGGAGGTGGTTGGAGTTGCTTAAGGATTATGATAAACCATTTTGTACCATCCCGAGAAGGCTATTGTGGTGGCCGATGCCTTGAGTCACCGAGCGGAGAGTTTGGGAAGCTTAGCATATCTACCAGCAGAAGAGACTCCATTGGCGTTGGATGTTCATGCCTTAGCCAACCAGTTTGTTAGATTGGATATTTATCAGCCAAGTCGAATGTTGGCTTGTGAAGTCTCCAGGTCTTCTCTTTATGATCATATCAGGAAGCGACAGTATAATGACCCCCATGTGCTTGTCCTTAAGGATACGGTCCAACATGGTGATGCTAAGGAGGTCACTATTGGGGATGATGGTGCATTGAGGATGCAAGGAAGGCTATGTGTGCCTAATGTAGATGGTTTGTGTGAGTTGATTCTCTAGGAGGCTCACAGTTCACGGTATTCCATTCATCCGGGTACCGCAAAGATGTATCAGGACTTGTGGCAGCATTAGTGATGGAGGAAAATGAAGAAGGACATAGTGGAGTATGTAGCTCGGTGTCTAAATTACCAGTAGGTAAAATATGAGCATCATCGGCCAGGTGGATTGCTTCAGAAATTAGAGATTCCGGAGTGGAAATGGGAGCGGATCACTATGCATTTTTTTGTTGGGCTTCCACGGACTCAGGGAAGATTGATTCAGTTTTGGTAATTATGGATAGGCTGACCAAGTCAACTCATTTCATTCCTGTGATGACTACCTATTCTTCCTATCAACTGGCTCGAGTTTATATCTGCGAGATCGTCAGGCTTCATGGTGTACTGGTATCCATCATATCTGACCGGGGTACGCAGTTTACATCACAATTTTGGAGGTCCGTACAGCGTGTGTTGGGTACTCGAGTGGAGCTGAGCACAACATTTCACCCTCAGACGGACGGGCAGTCCGAGTGCACTATTCAGATATTAGAGGATATGCTTCGTGCATGTGTGATGGAGTTTGGAAGTTCGTGGGACCAGTTCTTTCCACTTGTGGAGTTTGCTCACAACAACAGTTATCAGTCGAGCATCCAGATGGTACCATATGAGCCTTTGTAGGGAAAGAGGTGTCGGTCACCAGTGGGTTAGTTCGAGCCGGGCGAGGCTAGGTTATTGGGTACAAACTTGGTTCAGGATGCTCTAGAAAAGGTTAAGGTGATTCACGATCGAATTTGCACAGCCTAGTCCAGACAAAAGAGTTATGCGGATCGGAAGGTCGCGATGTTGAATTCATGGTTGAAGAGTGGGTTCTACTACGGGTGTCACCCATGAAGGGCGTTATGAGGTTCGGAAAGAAGGGAAAGCTGAGCCCAAGGTTTATCGGCCCATTGAGGTGTTGCGGCGTGTTGGCGAGGTTTCTTATGAGCTTGCCTTGCCTCCCAGTCTTGCAGAGGGTTCATCTAGTATTCCATGTTTCAAATCTCCGGAAGTATCACAACGATCCATCTCATGTGTTAGATTTAAGCTCAGTCTAGTTGGACAAGGATTTATTTTATGTTGAGGAGCCGGTGGCTATATTGGACAGACATGTTTGAAATCCAAGGTCGAAGAACATTGCTTTCGGGAAAGTTCAATGGAGGGGTCAGCCGGTCGAGGAGGCGACTTGGGAGACCGAGCATGATATGCACAACCGTTATCCTTATCTTTTCACCACTTCAGGTATGCCTCTATACTAGTTCGAGGACGAATGATTTATTTAAGAAGTGGAGGATGTAACGATCCGGCCGGTTGTTTTGAGAGTTATAGCCTCGATACCCTATTTACTACTTCCCCCGTATCTTTTTCTGCTTATGTGACTTGCCGGGAGGTTGTGTTTGTGGTTTTGGGACACGTAGTCCCTAAAACGGAAGCTTAAGTTCTAGGATTTTGACCATAGTTGGAACGGTATGAAGACGACCCTGGAATAGAGTTTTGTCAGTTGCATTAGCTCCGTTGGGTGATTTTAGACTTAGGAGCGTGTTCGGATTGTGTTTTGGAGGTATGTCGCTGAATTAGGCTTCAAATGGTGAAAGTTAAATTTTTGGGAAGTTTGACCGTAAATGGACTTTTTGATACGGGGGTCGGATTCCGATTCTAGAAGTTGGAATGGGTCCGTAATGTCAATTATGACGTGTGAGGTCAACCGGACGTGGTTTGATAGGCTGGATTAGAGGGTGATTCGTGTTTTTATTGTTGTTTGATGTGTTTTGGGGGCTCAACTAAATTTGTATGGTGTTTTAGGACTGGTTAGTATGTTTGGTTTAGGTTCCGGGGGCCTCGGGTTGATTTTGGGTGGTTAACGGATCATTTTGGACTTGTGAAAAATGGCAGATTTTCTGGTGTCTCCAGTTTTTGTTTCCTTCTTCGCGTTCGCGAGGGGAGTCCTGCGTTCGAGAAGAGGAAATGGAGGCAGGTGTAATTTTATGCTTTGCATTCGCGAAGTTCTGAGGCAAATGGTCTACGCGATGGCGTTGGAGGTCCCGTGTTCGCGTAGAGGAAGTGGTCAACTCAGTCTCCAGACCTTTTTGCCTACACGTTCGCAATGTTAGTCCCGCGTTCGCGTAGGGTCAAGATGAGCAAGCTTTGCATTCCAGGCCAGGTCATTGCGTTCGCGATGAGTATTTTTAGGCGGAAGCGAGTTTGTGCTTCGCGAACGTGAGAGTTCTTCCGCGTACACGAAGAAGGAATGCTTGGGCAGTATTAAACATTTCAAAATGAGGGTTTAACCATTTTTATCAAAACTTGAGATGGAGAGCTCGGATTTGGATGAGATTTTGGGGGATTTTGAGAGACATTGATTGGGTAATGATTCTACACTTGTTTTTGGTTATATCCCACTAATCTATCATTAATTAATTCCTTTAATTTCGGATTTGGGTTGAAAAATTTGGGGAAAATGGGAGAAGTTCTTCAACTAAGCTTTTGAGTTTTGATTGAGATTTTGATATCAGATTTGGACTATTTTGGTACGAGTGAACTCGTGACTATTGAGTGTTCATATTTTGTGACTTTTGGCTGATTCCGAGACGTGGTTCTGGAGAGGCTTTTTACAATGATTTTCGAGATTCTTGTAAAAAAATTTATTTCAGTAATTAGCTTAGTCTATTTTAGTTGTATTTATGATATGCAATTGTGTTTGGCAAGATTTGGGTCATTCGGAGACGATAATCGAGGAAAAGGCATTCTTACGGACTGATTGAGCTTGGTTAAAAGTAAGTGACTTGCCTAACCTTGTATGGGAGAAATCCTCTTAGGATTTGGTATTTTTGTGATATGTGAGCGCCGTGTACATGAGCTGATGAGTTCGTACACGGGCTATTTGTTGTAAAATCCTATTTTACTGAGTAGTAACCTGTTTTCATCTTAATTGAGTTATACCAACATGTGAAGTTATCCTGTTTAGTATAATACACATGTTTACGTGTTTTAACTTCTTATTTGAACTCTGTGCAGCATGCCTAGTTAATTTCCTGTTTTTCCTTGAACTTTATCAGTCTTAACCGTAGAATTTTTGTTGTTAACTGTTGTATATATCGATTTGAGTTGTGTGTTTACTTTTGAGACTACGAGGCGGTTTCTCGGGAGTTCTTGTGATGACCCAAAGGGTCATCTTATAAATTAAGACTCCATTCCAGGCTCATTAGCCTTAAAATGATACCTCGATTTACGTGGGTAGTCCGGGCGTGAAACCAGAAAGCTTTTATGTGAAAATATGAGAAATAATAATTTTTGCAACTTAAAATTTGTTTTAGTTAACTTGGTTCGACAGTTTGAGTGAATGGACCTGGATCCGTGTTCTGACGATCCTAGGAGGTCCACAATAAAATATGGGACTTGGGCGTATGAAATTTTGAAAAAAATTGTTATGCTGGATTTTTAAGGAAATAAATAAATGAATTAATGTTTGAAATCATTGGTATCGGGTACGTAATTTGGTTCCGGAGCACGGTACAGGTTTGTTATGATATTTAAGTCCTATCTACGAAATTTGGTAAGAATCGGAGTTAATTTGACATGATTCGGACGTCCGGTTGAGAAATAGAGAAAGTTAAGTGTTCTTGAGAAAAATAATGAGTTTTGAGCTTAAATTCGTAGTTTTAGATGTTATTTTCATGATTTGATCGCATGAGCAAGTCCGCATGATGTTCTTATACTTGCGTACATGTTTGTTTTAGAGCCTCGAGGGCTCGGGTGAGTTTTGGATAGGCTACGGGATGTTTTGGACTAGTTAAAGTATGTTGTTTTTGCTGTTCTGGTGCACAGTCAATTTGTTCTTCGCGTTCACGTTAATCTACTCCCGAACGCGTGGCTGTGGACGTGAATGCGAAGCACTGTGGGGAGACTTTTCGCGAATGCGACCAGGCCATCGCGAACGCACATGGTTAAGTGGGCCTGTGGAGGGGGACCTGTTTCCTTCTATGAGAACGCGGCCAAGTCACTGTGAATGCGAAGGCCTTTGGGATAGTACTCATTGCGAACGCGGCAGGTCCATCACGAACGCGATGAAGGCCTGCCCAGTCATATAAAACAGCTTTTAAAAATCGGGCAGAACCTATTTTCTTCATATTTTCGAACTACAAAGACCTAGAGACGATTTTCTTCACACAAATTCATCCCCAAAGTGTTGGTAAATGATTCTAAACTCTTTTCTTTCAATTACCCAATGTGTTTTCATCACTTTTCAATAAAAACCAGGAATTTTCATGGTAGAAATTGGGGGTTTGGGTAGAATTAAGAAATTTTATAAAAATGGAATTTTGACCTCGAATTGGGGTCGAATTTCGAAACTAATTGCATATTCGGGCTTGGGGGTGAATGGGTAAACGAAATTTGGTCCAAACCCCGAGTTTGGATCAAGCGGGCCCGGGGTCGGGTTTTAACTATTTTTGAGAAATCTTAGGAAAATAATGATTTTTCAGTAAAGTTAGTTCCTTTAGCATAAATTAATGATATTAAGCTAATTATGATTATATTCGAGCAGGTTAGAGGCAAATTCGAAAGGCAAAGCGATAATTGAGCAGTGAGTGGCCTACGAATTTGAGGTAAGTGCTTGGTTTAACCTTGACTTGAGGGAATAGGAATCCCCGCTTAAATACTATCTGACTTTGCACGTGTGTGGTGTATAGGTTAAGTGACGAGTATCATGCACCACTAAATTATTGTTGAACATGGTCTCTTCCTGGTTTCCAATTTATTTTATTCCTGGCATAATCTGTTTTATGATCATTGATACTTCCATGTCTAATTGTTTTCGTCGACTTCNTATATATATATATATATATATATATATATATATATATATATATATATATATATATATTTCGGTTGGTTTCATTATGAAATAATAATTGATGAAGTTCATGAGTTGTACATCTATCTGTTTAAAATTGTTGAGACAAGAATATTGTGAAAGGTTTTAACCTGAATTGTGGAAATTTTATAAATAAAGTGATGTGATTGTCTGGTGGGAGCGGGTTGCATGCTGCAACAAGGAGTAATAAGGGTGGACAGGTGTTATCGGATTGCACACTGCAATAGGAGAAATAAGGGTTATATATATATAGGGACTATCAATAAGGGTGGACAGGTGGGAGCGGGTTGCACGCCACGACAAGGAGCGATAAGGGAGAATATTTATGTTTTTATTGATTTTCAAAAATAAGGATTTGGAAAAACTCTGGTTATATTAAAAAGGTTCTCCCTGCACATTTACTTTTGAGACTACGAGGCGGTACCTCGAAAGATCTCTTTGCATATTTACTTTGGGACTATGAGAAATCTTGGGCTCCCTGTTGTTTATCCCTGTGTGTTGTACTGGTATTTTGTTGTGTTTTCCTTTTTGTTAAATTACAGTCTCTTATTATACTGCTACATTCTCCTGCTTTATTTATTCTATATTAGTGGGCCTTGACCTGACCTCGTCGCTACTCGAATGAGGTTAGGCTTGGCACTTACTGGATACCGTTGTGGTGTACTCATGCTACTCTATGTGCAGATCCAGGTTCTCATTATCAGCTACGTCATCAGTAAGCAGTGACGATTTGGAGACTTCAAAGTATATCTTCCGCGTCCGCATACCTCGAAGTCCCCCTCTATTCTCCCCCATGTCAATTACCTTCTGTACTTCTTTATTAGACTCTAGTGTGTAGGGATACTAGTTTCCTTCTATAGCTTGAGACTTATGATGTTACGGGTTTTGGGAAGACTGTGTATTTCTAGAATATTGATTATTGTGCATGTCGAGCAACATTGTTACCAGTTATTCAGTTATCTATTGCAGTTAGTTATTAAGTTTTACTTTCATTTTTGTTATTTTCGCAATTTGTTAGGCTTACCTAGTCGTAGAGACTAGGTGCCGTCACGACGTTTTACGGAGGGAGTTTTGGGTCGTGACATGGGTGCATTTGCAATGAGAGGTACATTCGTATTCGCGAGAAATTCGTCGCATTTCGCTTTTGCGATCCATGCTTCGCATTTGCAGTGTTCGCAATTGCGACACCTACAGTTGGGCAAAAGAGGGGAATATTGGGAATTTGCTCATTTTATAATATTTCTCAACCCTAAACACTTTAGAGGCGATTTTTCAAGAATTTCTTCTTCCCAAAATCATTGGTAAGCAACTTTAATCCATTTTCTTTCAATTTCCCATTACTTTTCATCTGTTTTAAGCATCAAATCTAGGATTTCTAAGGTATAAATTAGTAATTTGTGTATAATTTAGGGATTCTGTAAAATTAAGATTTAGACCTCGAATTGAGTTTTGATTTCGAATCAAAATACATAACCGGGCTCGGGGAAAATGGATACTTGGATTTTGGTCTGGATCTTGAATTTTGACCACGCAGGCCCTGGGTTTAATTTTGTTTACAATTTCAAATTCGTCAAAGATTGAACCTTTTTCATTCGTGGGTATTTTCTAAAGCTTATTTTGAATTGTTGGAACGATATTTGGCTAGATTTTGTTGGTGTTGAGGCTTGTTTGAAAGGAAAGAGTTGTGGTTGATTGTTTAGTTGGTTGCACAAAAAGGTAAGTGTTGGGTATAACCTTGACTTGAGAGAATTATGATTTGTTGGACTATTATGTGAATGATGTGAGAAAATGACGTATATGCAAGGTGACGAGTATATATGCTCCGTCATGGGATTAAGCAAGGGGGATTGGGGTTTTTACTTCCATGTTATCTCTTATTATGTGCTTTAGATACTACATATTCTTACTTGTCATTTATGCTTTACTTGTTAATTATTATTTAATTGTTATTTGTTTTGATTTATTCACTCCCACTAAATATTTGCTCACCTGCTATTTGTTCCTACTTGCCTTAATTATATATTCTTATTGTTATTTCGATTACGTAAGACAATTACCTATTCTTGTATTGATGAATCGTCAAGGTTTTGGCTTACGACGTATTGGATATTCTCCGTTTGTATTGGTAGTTCTTTAATATTTTGCACGTTCCATTCTCTTTTGGATTGATATTTCGTAAACAGTGATATTAGGTTGTTTATGTTAATAAATTGATATGGGGTATTGGTTTGCATGCTGCAACTGAATTAAAGGAATTGATATCAGGGGATCAAGTTGCACGCCGCAACGGAACAGGAAATGATATGATATTGATATTGGAAATGCGATGTACGATGTATAGGATATTCTATTGAAACTTCAGATCGGGTTGCACACTGCACCCGATTTGATGTGATGTAGTTATTTATGGATGTATAGTTTATCCTTAATATTGTCGTACGATATTTGAGATTATGTTATTTTAGGGCCCTCTGGTAGATGACCTTCATGTCCTTTTACATGAGTTTATGTCACGACCCAAATTCCCAACCCACGGGATCGTGATGGCGCCTAACACCACACTTGCTAGGCAAGCCAATGTTAGAACTTGATTAGCCATTTTCCTTTAAATATTTACTTAAATACAATGAGACAATTTAAAATAAACTAAATCTAATAATTTCCAATAATTGAATTCATAAATAGTATTAATAACCGAATAAATAAGCCGAACCTCGAACTAAATATATATAACCATAAGCCCACCCAGGGTCTAGTGTCACAATTCACGAACTACTAAGAATACTACAAATAATGGGCTGAAAGAAGTACATATGTCTGTTTCGAATGAAATAAAACAACAACTAAATAGTGTAGAGAAAACTCCAGGAGTCTGCGAATGCCATCAGATCTACCTCGTGTCTCCGAGCGATGGTGTCAGCTACTAGAATCTCCTAACTCTGGCCGGTACCTGGATCTGCACAAAAGAGTGTAGAGTGTAGTATCAGTAC
>MDKI01039942.1:0-25217 GCA_005239505.1 Nicotiana paniculata | reverse complement strand
GAAGTCTCCTACACGTTTAGGGTTTGTCCTAAACTTATAAATAGACTCCTAAAACACAATTACCGGGGGGAGATTCGAGATTAGAGAGGATACGGACGGCAATACATCAATTTGTACATATTTTCTTCATTACTTTGTAGTTTAATTATGCAAGTTATTTTAGATTTGATTCTTTTGAACATGTTTAGCTAATTTTTGGTAGAACCCGTTGGGGAATAAACTTATTGTGATATTAATATAGCTTTGATTGGTTGATTAAACTCTATTTGTTCAACTACGTTCTTGTTGTAGTTGATTGAAGGGCCCTCAATTAGCTGTGCCTATTTATTATGTATCTACTTGAGAGAGAGTGCATATTTAGGTAATTGTTTGAACAACACCACTCCCAGAGTATAGACGAAAGTCATAACCGAGGGTTTAGAGGTTGGATTAGAGATAACGATACTTCGGGTGCAATCTAAGTGAACTGTAATGCAATCTAGCTAGCGTAACTTGAGAGAGTGCGTCTAGTAAATTATCATAATTACTTGAGAGAGATTTATGGTAGATAGAGTGTTCATGATTGATAGAGATAACTAATCAAGCTATACGAAGTATCCGAGAAGTAAGTTCACCAGCGGGGGAAACCATAACCTTAGATTTTTATTACAATTGTTTATACCTTAGCGTAGTTAATCTTTAGTTTTAATCTTTAGTATTAGTAATTTAAATAACATCAGGTGACAACTGAGTAGTATTTTAACAGCTTGCTTGATACGTAAATTCCCTGTGGGATCTACTCTGGGCATAATACCCCAGGATTATATTTGCAACGCCCACTTAGTCTTCTACAAGACATAGTTGAGCGTGATCAGGAGGTTACCCGAATTCCAAGTGAATTGTCTGATCTTGTTGTCAGGATTAGAAAAATCAAAAGGTTCCTTTTTAATATATTTAAGTTTTTGAGTGTTGAGAAATTTACCCATGTCAGCATCAAATATTCTTGCGTTAATACCTGTTGTTTTTGCCTTGGATGGTGGTGTGGAAAACGTGTAGTGATTGCCTTTTTTGGAGAATGAAACTGTTATCCAATCTCCTTGACAAATGTCCTGTGTGAGTGTGTCTTGATTTTTCTGTGGCACTTTGGACTTGATAGGCTGCATATTTGAGAATTGTCATTGAATACGGTTGTGGCATAAACTAACACAATTTTTGCAAAAAAAAATTTCTCCTTCATAGTGTATTTGTTGTTTATATTTTCGAATGTAGACAAACGGCTTAACAAGCAAATCCATCGGAACCTCCACACGCAACCTTGCATAACGACCTCTTAATGTTGATGAAGTACATGCATCAATTCTAAGAAACCTTTCAATTTTATTCCCAATTATTTGTAATATGGTAGCATCATAAAATTATGTTGGTAGTTGAAGCAGACGAACCCATACTGCCAAGAATAATTGAATGGTTTCACTTGCTACAAATTGAGGTTCCCATTTTTGTACTAAAAGGAAAAAATTATTTAAAGCCTTACATATGTTTTCCTCCTTGTTGAATTTAACAATAAAGTAATCTGCTGCAAGGTCCATGAAGGTGAAATTTTCAGTAGGCCTCCATCATTGATGTATTTTCCTCTTGAGATAATGGTGAATGATGCACTTACCCATAAGTTTAATAATGAGTGAAAATTTTCAGGGTTGATAAATACGTTGGAGGTCATCTACTGATAGGTTGATTCTTATATTTTCACTAATTTCTTCAATTTCTTACGTACACATTCTTGCCTGGGTTAGATCTTTCATAGAGGTATCGAGTAGCATAGATTGTGTGTGCGGTTCTTCAGATTGCATGGATATATGGGGTATATGTGTTGCTTCGGAGTCCATTAGTAGTATTTCCTTGAAGGAGAGTGCAGATGATTGGATTGATGTGGATGAAGTAGTAGGCAGTGATTTAGTATCTCCTATGATAATATTATAATTACCTCTAACTGGCATAGGGGATATCAGGCGGCTTAGGGGAAACTTTTTGGTGTTGATTGGCGGAGAGTAGGGGTTTAGTCATTAGTACGAGAGGTTGAAGATGATGATGTTTCTAGAGAGAAGTCAGACCTTCTCTCTCTTCAGGCAGCTATACTATGAACCAATTATTCTTATTGTAATTAAGAATTTTTATTAATCATATTTTAACCCCCGATAATTTGCTGTTCAACACAGTTTTACGCCCAGTAGGCTTTGCATGTGCTTGGTTATTCAAATGTGAGACAAATTTCAAAAACTGTTTCATACAGATATTTGCTGGAGATTTATTTCTTAAACAATTTATGTAACCGATAATTTATCTGTGGGCATGACACTGAAGATGTACCAGGGCTCAAGTGGATTCACCGAAGCTACGAGACCTTGAAAGTTGCTTTTTCATATGATAGTAGCGATTCTATCAATCGGGAAATGTTTTTGGTGACAAGATCTGGAGATACAGATCCTGTAAAAAATATAATCGCCTGCCAGTGAAAGGTTTTTGCATTCAGTTTGAATCGGTCCCTAAGAAAACCCGAAAGGGTTGTCTTTCGATGGGTACACAAAAGAGACTAAGTTACTTTGACTACAAAATTATGCAGGTTTGTTGGAGCGAATTGAATTTGCAAAATAAAATAAAAGAATAAAATTTATTCTAAAACAAATTTGAAAACTGATGTTTGAGTTGAGATCGAGAATTAGAAAGTTTAAATTTCAGGCTCCAAAATTCTTCATTTTTTTCTAAAACGAAGAAACATATACATCAGTGAGTCAATTTGAATTTCTGTTTTTGAAAAGTCAACGTAAACCAAAAATCTATCATCATTGAAGAGAATTAAATAACTTCAGAAATAGATTCTCAGATTTTCCAAGACTGAGAGTGACCACTGAAAAATTCAAACAATTTATAGAACCCTTAAGTATATCATTACTTTCTTACCTAACAAAGTCATTCTAGGGCCCCTAAATGACATACTCAAATGTAATATTACACAATGCTTTTTTTGGGCAATACTTCAAAGTATTTTCGGACGCGGATCTAAGATTTAAAGTTCGTAGATTCCTACAACGATCTTATCCTGATATATAATAGTAATCGAACTAGCAGATTAGGTTCCCAGCTGAATATTCTTATACATTTAGTAGATTTGAAGGGGAGCCTTGGAATAACGGTATAATTGTCACCGTGTAACCTATAGGTCACAAGTTCGAGCCATGAAAGCAGTTGCTAATGCTTGGATTAAGGTAGAGTGTCTACATCACAGCACTCCGACTGCAACATTTTCTCGGACCCTGCATGAACACATAATATCATGTGCACCGAACTGCTTTTTTTTTTTAATGAATTTTTTTGTACCACATATTCGCTATATAAAAAAATATTAGATTTTTTTAGTGATATACAGTTAAATGAGCTGACAGCTGACAGATACATCGAAAATACAGTTAATATACTTAAATACACCTAGTGTACGCATAAGAACTTCATTACGGCCTTAGAGAAATTATTTCATCTCTATAATTCAACCCTCCTTACATAAATAGAGAAGGGAGTTCTATTCTTGTATGTCCAAAAATCAGTCTCGAAAGTCAAAGTAGACGTTGGAACAAGTGCACTTTTTGGTAAATTTATATAGTTTTATTCTAAATCATTTACATGTAAGTTATTGCTTGATCGTGCAAATATTTTTTACGTCACAGCTACTTCCTCATGTACAAAAACACGAAATTTTAGTATTCCAAATCCAAAAAGATACTCTCTTGCTTCCTTCTTCTTTCAAGAAAAGAATTAAACATGTCATTTTCATCTCCCTTCTCTTTCAACATAACCAAATCATCAAAAGCTACTACTCCTGATAATGATTTAGCTCTAGTGAAAACAGCAGCATGGGCTTTGTATCAGCATGGATCACTCTCCAATGGCCGCGAATATTATTTTCCCGTGCCTTCCATAACAGAAGCACGTAAAAACCTTGATCTGTTTACTTCCTCCTTTAATAAGACACGGATAAGGAGTAATTTTTTACTGGACATCGAAGATCGCCCATCACGGAATAAAAAGGCACAAGAACCCTCAAGGTACAAGTTACAAGCTATTAAGGAAGTTCAAGAAATACAAGACTCACCAAATAATGTTCTTGTTCCAGTACAATTAATTAGTACTACTAATTATTGTACTAATATTATATCCCTTCTTGATAAGTATGAGATTGAAAGAATCTCAAGGGAGTTAAATCAATATATAGAAACTAGTCATGCTGATTATCATGAGAAAAAACATAATAGTGAGAAAAAGATCAAGAAATTTAAAGGGTTGTTGTTTAGATATAGGATGATAATGAACAAGTGTGGTTCAAGTTCACATGATGTAGTGGAGAGAAGAGCTTTCAGCAATCCACAGTCGCCGGAAAAGTATTATTCACCGGCACCGGTGGTGAAGTTTGCCTCCTGCCAGCCATGGAAAAAGCATGTCTAGTTGGTTCGTTGTTGTTCACGATCAGAGCCGAATTCATAATTTTAATTTAATAGGTTTGATATTTAAAGTCGTTAGCTTTGAATTCAATGTATCTTTAAAATTATGAGTTCAGATTTGGTATTTTGTTAAAAATTTTAGAACGTTTTTCCTATATATATGTATTATATTTTATGTCGAAAATATTAGGTATGGATGAAAGCGTTGACGAAAGGATAGATCTAATTTTTTGGGGGATTTGTATCTATATCCAGTTATTGGGTCACCTTTTAACTTATATCCACTTTGTAAAAAATATTGCAAGCACACCCACTTTTCGGGTAACTTTAGACACACGGGCCTGAAGTAGCAAAGACAATCACGCAAACTTCAGTTCATAGTGCAATGACAAACTACAATTCAATAAAACTACGACATGTTTTGGCTGAACTTTTTATTTTGTAATTGCTTAACTTCAACATTCTAGGAGCTGAAAGTTTGTTGGAAAACTTATACAAATGTCCCAAATAAGTCTCAACTTACCAACCTCTAGCCATTAGTCATAGACTTACCAAAACTAGTCAAGCACATATAAAAATTGAAAAACCAAATAAATAAGATTCTTTCTCTCAAAAAATCACATGCAAAAATCTCCTTCCATATCTTTAAGCGTGATTAGCAACATTAGATGCAAGACGGAAATGAAATTTCATGGATGAGGTAGCAAATAAGGTGATGCAATACAAAATATATATATACAATATTCCAAAAATCTAAGTAAAAAAGGAACTTTTTTAATGGGTATAATTGAAATTCATCGAAAACATATAGATAAGTCAATATACAAAATTGAGGAAGATTGGAGGTGATTTGGACTGGTTTTTTATCAAAATTCATAATTAAATCGAGTTCAAAAACTTCTTCTGCGACACATGTATCACGCATGTATCTCACACACATGTATACATGTGACACACAATTGATACAAATATGATACAAATGTGATACACAAATTATACACATATCATTTTTTTTATGTTCAGTTTTTACTTTGAATATTCAATTCAAACCACCTCAAAACTTCACCAAATCATCCCAAAACTGAGATTCAAGCTCTTTAAGATGTACCAAATCTATTCTAATAGCACTCACTCAAAAGAAAGCAAAAATTTGACCTTTTTTTGCTACAAATAGTTAATTGGCTAATATTAGTAATATTTTAAGAATTGGTCAATTTTTGTAATGAGCTACTTATAAATGGACATAGCTGGTAGTTTCCCAAGTTTGTTTAGTATTTGCTGAACTTCAACATTCTAGGAGCTGAAAGTTTGTTTAGTATTTGCTGAACTTCAGCATTTTAGGAGTTGGAGTTTATTTTGTATTTGCTGAACTTCAGCATTCTAGGAGCTAAAGTTTGTTTTGTATTTGCTGAACTTCAGCATTCTAGGAACTGAAGTTGCTGAAGTTTTTGTTTATATTTGCTGAACTTCAGCTCGATTATTTTGCAATTGAAAACAAAAATATGTGTATTGTGATATAAACGAGTATCTTGTGCTAATTCATTGTCTAGGCAAAAAATGCATGCACCTAACTAGAAACAAAGGAGACGGGGTGCAAAACCAATTAGGTTGTATTGAGCATGAATTCTGTGTTCCACTTAGAATATCAGACTGATGTGGCATTCCCGACTTGAAAAGGGTTGGTAGACTTCAAGCTGGGTCAGCTAGACCTAAGTAAGTAGGCTGATGCATCAACAATTTAACATGCAGCTAGTGCAGAAAACAATGAAAGAATCTGCTTGTTTCTTGCTCTGTTCACAAAAATGCCTCTTCTATTGAAAGCTTGAGAAGAAGAAAATGAAGGAGGAGAAGGAGGAGGAGAAAGATGTCTGAAGTTGCTTAAAAAGTGGGTACACGTTAAAATTTTAAACAAAAATAGGTATAGGTTAAATGAGGATGACCAAACAAAGCACCCCGTGCAATTTTTACAATTTTTTGTTGTTTAACCATTCGTTATCCAAAATTCAATGGCCCGACTAATATGCATTTGTGTCACATAGGCCCTACTAACCATCATTCAGAAATTAATTTGAATACATTCTTATTAAGGTTGGTGAATTGTTGGAGGTTAAGAATAAATGGTTCTGTTCTTTTGCAACTTACAAATATGTTTTTCTTCTATAAATTTTGTATGGCCAAAATGGCTTTTTAATAAATCAATTCCAATTTCATTCATTAAAATATAACATGTGACAAGTTGGTATTTTAATTATTACTTGAAATTTGAATGATATTTTCTGCAGCTAACCATGATAACTGCTTTATTTGTGTGGGGTTTGATTGTTTTAAAGCAGTGAAGTCAAAGTGCTCATAAACAAAGGACTATACAGGAAACAAAGGACATCTAATTTGTTACATGTAAAAAAATGGCAAATGATTTTTCAAATATTTATCGGAAAAGGGCCAAAAAGTGCCCCTCAAGTATCAGAATTTATACAAAAATGCCCTTCGTCTCCCTATTTGAATAAAAGTACCATTGCCGTTATTATTTTGGCTCAAAATTACTCTTATTACTAACAGAAACTTTTGGAGAAAAAAATTAATTAATATCCACACATCACCGTTCCATTATAATTCATTCCAATATTGACCCGCTCCGATTTTAAAACACAACTCCCCCACCCTCTCTCTCTATCTATCCGTGCCTTTTCTCCTCATTGCTACTAGGGCACCGGCAGATCCGCCGGAAATAGCAATAAATACAGTAGCCCATCTCACTTGCAAATTATGGATAAAAATTTCTTTTTGTACTAGACTTAGCATAATAATTTAATCGAAAAAATTGAATTTATGATAACAAAAATGATTCACGAGAAAATAAATATTAGTGGAGAAATTATCTAAAAAATTGCTGACTATTATTAGTACATCATATGAACCAGGGTGTATGAAATATGATAATTGCACGGTACCCGTATTTTTTCTTTCCTCTGCCTTAACCAAACAGTTCAGAGATGTTCACAGTGACCATCTCAAGAAGAGTACTAAACAAACCCCTTTCTCCTCCCTTACACCACCTCTCCACCACCACCCCCACCACCCCTCCATGGTTTACCCCACCCCCACCACTACCCCGACTCCACCAACATCAAGATTCATCAGACCCAATACTCAAAACCCTTTCAGAAGCCATAAAAAGAACTCACACTAAACCCCTTCAAACTTCCCTTAAAACTCTCCTCCCATCTCTTAAACCCCAACACATAATCAACCTCATTAACCTTAATCCTCATTCTTTAACCCCTTCTTCTCTCCTCTCTTTCTTCACATGGCTTTCTTCAACTTCTCACAATTCAAAATATTGCCACACACTTCACACTTATTGCACTATGGCCCTTTTTCTTTACACCCACAAAATGAATTCACAGGCTTACTCTTTTATCCACACTATTGTTTCAAGAAGAGGTAAAGACTCTGCCTTTACTGTTTTTCAAGCAATCTTGAAAGCTAAAAGTACCGACTTTACATCTTTTGCGAATGTTTTAAATGATCTTATTGATGCTTATTTGGATTTGGGGTTTGTTTCTGATGCTATACAGTGCTTTAGGCTTATCCAAAAACATAAAATTAAGTTCCCATTTCAAGGTTGTACTAAGGTTCTTGAATATTTAATGAAGCTTAATTCACCAATGGTAGCTTTTGATTTTTATAAGGAGATTTTGGAATATGGGTATCCTCCAAGTTTGTATTTTTTTAATGTTTTGATGAGTAAGTTGTGTAAGGAAGGTAAAATGGTGGAAGCGCGGTCAGTGTTTACGGAGATGTGGAAGAGGAATTTGAGACCTAGTGTTGTTAGTTTCAATATTTTGATAAATGGGTATTGTAGATTAGGTGATATGGATGCAGGGTATAGGTTAAAAAGAGAAATGGAGGAAAGAGGAATTATGCCCGATGAATATACGTATAGTGCTCTGATCAACGGGCTTTGCAAGAACTTTTGGATGAGGGACGCAAACGAGTTGTTTAATGAGATGTGTGTAAAAGGTTTGATTCCAAATGTTGTTATATTCACGACTTTGATTAATGGCTATTGCAAGGATGGAAGCATTGTTTCGGCCATGGATGCTTATCAACAGATGCTGACGCAAGGGGTGGAACCGGATTTGATTACGTATAACACACTTGTCAATGGACTTTGTAAGAGTGGGGATTTAGGGGAAGCTAGGAAGCTCATTCATGTAATGATTGAAAAAGGTTTGAAGCCTGATAAGATCACATACACGACGGTTATTGGTGGATGCTGTGCAGAAGGAGATTTAGATGGAGCATTTGAGATCAAGAAAATGATGTTTGATAATGACATTGAACTAGATGATGTAGCATATACCGCTCTTATCACAGGTTTGTGTCGGCAAGGACGAATAGTTGATGCAGAAAGGATTTTAACGGAAATGTTGAATTCTGATGTAAAGCCTGATGACCCTATTTATACTATGGTTATCGACGGTTTCTGTAAGAAGGGAGATGTTAAGATGGGTTTTAAGTTGCTAAGGCAGATGCAAAGTAATGGACATGCGCCTAATCTTATAACTTACAATGCGCTTTTAAATGGTCTATGCAGACAAGGACAAATGAGAAATGCTGAAATGTTATTACAAGCCATGCTTAATCTTGGTTTGAATCCAGATGACATTACCTATAACATACTATTGGATGGGCATTGCAAGTATGGAAATCCTGATGATTATGATAAGCTACGTGGTGAAATGGGGCTTGTTCATGACTATGCTACTTATACTTCACTAGTTGGTAGCTTAAGTAGGAGCTCGAAACGTCAGGCCAGGAAGTGATGCATTTAATCAGAGAGCCAAAGACTACCATCTGTAACTGCCTTTTAGCAGGTGGGTTTCATTCCGTAAGTTAATTACCCTGTGAATAGTATTGAATGGATTGGCGCAAGTTTCCCCTGGCTTGTGAATGTTTCTGTAAGATGGATTCGAACTAACGCAATTTTTGATAAATTGATGAAGATGGTGTTAAGTTTTGATGGCTTGTGATGCCCTATGATAGCCAGGTGAATTTTCATTACCTCACAAAACTGCTAGAAAGAGAGTAACTTCCCTTTATTTCTTCTTGTTGTTAAACCATTCTTTGTCTATAACACCAAAAGAGAAAAAGTCAATAGTTTTTATGAACCGTTGTATGCATTCAAGTATTTGTGAACAAGGAATTGCTTCATACTTTTTTGTATTGTCTTATCGCAAACGAGTCAGTTGATTCAAAGAGGCAAATTACTTTTAGCACGGCAACAGAAAAACAAGGAAGGTCTTTTGCAATGTGGATCATGAACTATCTTTGGTGACATATTTTTGTTTGTTTTGTTAGTGCTATTCATTCTGTCTGGTTTTTCTTAACCTAGTTGGTTTCATTATTTCGATATATTATATTAATTAAGCTACTTTTGGGGATTGTTCAACTCAAGTATCAAGTGTAAGATATGTGTGTATAGAACAAATTGCCACACTATTGCAATTTTGCACTTTCACCTCTTTGTCGCCCTCCCTCTGATTAAACTTAATTCTCTGTTTGGCCTCTTTAAAGCAATGAATACTGTGCCTTGATTCTTTCCTTCTTTATTATCTTATGTCCGTTTTGGGTATTTTTCAGTGTATTACCTTTCATTCGTTGAAGAGTTTTAGAACTGCAACCTCAACATGCCAGTTCGCTTCCCTCAGGACATGTGAAAGGTGTCTTGCAGACAAGCTGTTCTTATACACTAGCGATGAAATGCAATCTGTTTCTCTGCAATTTGAGAAAATGCCTAAAAATCTACTAGAGGAAGAAAGTATATCTTTTTTCAGCCTCGAGAATCTGTCATGAGCAATGGAAATTATAAACAGAACATGAGTAAGCTTCAGCTATGACATTCAAAGATGACCTTATGCCAAGTTCAATACCTTTGTTGAAAATGCAAGTTCAGGCTCAGAGATAAGAAACAGATTTGAGTATCCTTGTCTAACTCTTAACTGGATAAACATACAGAGACCTGATCCTGGCAGTTTTTGCAATGTTGTGTAAATATGCAAGAAAAACAGTTCCAGGTGTTTGTATTTCATCAGTTAGTTTCAGTGGGGTTCGGTAGGGCGACTATTTGACGCATAGTAGTTGCAAGAAAACTCTGGCTGCTTCAAGTTTTGACTGACAAATGCAGATGAAAAGCTTTTTTGAAAAGCATATGTACATGTAAAAGAAAACTCAGGTTGCGGCCAGGCCAAAACTGCATAAAGAAAGGCGACTTTTTTCAAAGTGGTTCATGCAGCTCAACTGGATTGAAAATCCTTGTGGTTCGAAACCACATCCACTTTACAGCAAAGAAAGAGAATATGGGGTAGAAAAATTGGTCAATTCATCAGGCTCAAGTCGCGAAGATTGCATGTTCGAATTCTGTCCCTGCCTAACCAGTGGAACATTGTTCACTAGGATAGAAGGCAGGTAATGCCAATTGACAAAGTGACGTTAAGCATCCCCAGTGGTACGAAAAGAGGGGTCTAACATCTTCTATGTCCATACTGCTCCTCGTTGAGTAGATTTGATAAGATTTGACCCGCTCGTAGCAACTGCGGATTGCTATAGCAGGTCGTGAATAAGGGGGACATACTCGATTTGACCACTCCCTTTGTTAGGGGCTTGTCGCTCTGCTCATCGAGTTTTGACTTAGAAGTATCTGTTGGTTCTCTAATTTTTTAACGTGTCTACACAACTTATGCAAAATCATGTATACGCCATTAGTCAAATCATGTATATCCAAATGGTAATATGGGTAAAGTTGAATTTGTTGTATGCCAAATTTAGCTTTTGTTTGGTCAATTTCTAACCTCAAAATTTATGAATTTGAGTTCCTTTTCACTGTGTAACAAGATTATGAACTAAAATTTAGAATTTAGGTTAGATTCATGAATTTGGATGCTGAACATTTATATAGAATATGAATTTCCACCATGTGTTGGTAGGAAATGTATTAAAAACATGAAACTGAGGAATATTGTTATGGATGTGAATAAAAAAGAAGTGATACTCCCTTTATCCAATTTTAAATGTTGTTTTTGCCAAAAAATGTTTCAAAATATCTGTGTTTTAAAATTTTTAACAGAATCATTATTTTCGTTCAATTTTACTCTTGCCAGGGAAGTGAATAGTAGGTGCTCGCCTTCAATTTTACAGCTACTACTTAATACTACTCCTCTGTCCACTTTAATTGATTTTTTTTAGTTATTTTCACACATATTAATGGATTCATCTTTAACCATTAATTAATAATAAAATTGATCATATTAACCTTAATTTGTTCATTGAAAATATAACAAACACTCCTAGACTTTTATTTCAAGGGAAATTTTAGAAAAGAAAAGTTAATACCTTCTTGATACGAGAAAAAATCAAATATTATGGATCACAAAAAAAAAATCAAAGTGAATTGGATGGGGTAATGTTTTCTTAAAGAATTTAATTGCGGAATTCAATTGTATTTAACAGTCCGAATTAATTGGGTTTCGGAAAATGCATATATCAAAATTGCTTCTTCTTCCCAAAAGGAAAAAGTGACGATATAGATTTTAAGTCATCGACATGGACGTTACGAAGTTAATTTTTGTTTAAATTAATTACAGTAGTTAATTCTTCTATATAAAGTTTTTGAGAAAAGTAACACTCCTTTTGATTAGTGCAACTGTTGTCTGTGTCAAAAGGAAATTACTAGTATATTACCCTTGCTTTTCTTTGTAGCTTCATATATCGGCTTGTACTTTTAGCTGTCCCTTGTGTACATATTACTGTGGAATTTTGGTGCAGGTGTGGGTGGGTGGTTTTTGAAGGAATTTCCTGCTCCGTTCTGTTAAAGTTCAAAGAAGGAATTTCACATATAGTTTTCTTATTCTTTTCAAAAAGTTAACACCGAGTCCATGGTATCTTCTTCAAGGGGCTAGATATGTATTTTTCCTTTAATTAATTACTGTAGTTGATTTTTTTGTATGAAGTTTGGATAGGAGTAATCGATGACGTATCTAGGATTTTGGGAAGATGAGTGCACGATTAGAAAGAGGTGAATTCAGGATATAAATTTTAGGGTTCAAGGTTTGGTTCTTACTATTACACTTTAGGAATTATAAGCTCAAAATTATTATTTTTTAATACTCCATAGAAAATTAAAATAGAAAAACAAATTCAATCAATGGGGTCCTTTGTTTGGCGGAGAAGATAGAGAGGGACGTCTGTGTTTGTGCTTTTGAGCAATAATTCAATTCAATTGGGATAGGTAAACTATTTCTTCGTAGCTTCATCCACTTGTACTTTTAGCTGTCCATTGTGTATATACAGTGGAGTCTTTGAAGGAATTTCCTACTTCCTTCTCATACAAACTTTTCTTATTTTTGATAAGGCCAGTAGCTAGTTGTTTATTTCTTTCTCTCCTATTATCATCGGTTGATCTCTTACCACGACTACAATTTATCCACATACAGGTTTTTTTCTTTTCAATCAATGGCATCATCTTCTGCTTCTGCGAGTACTTCACAGTTTCCTCGGTGGAACTACAAAGTCTTTCTAAGTTTTAGAGGTGAAGATACTCGAAGAACATTTACAGGTCACCTCTTCAAAGGCTTGGAAAACAGTGGAATATTCACATTTCAAGATGATAAAAGGCTAGAGCATGGAACATCAATATCAGATGAACTCTTGAAAGCTATCGAACAGTCTCGAGTTGCCCTCATCGTTTTCTCAAAGAATTATGCAACATCGAGGTGGTGCTTAGATGAACTAGTGAAGATCATGGAATGCAAGGATCAATGTGGACAGACTGTCATACCAGTCTTCTATGATGTGGATCCATCACATGTTCGGAAACAGAGGGAGAGCTTTGCTGAAGCCTTTGACAGACATGAAACAAGCTATAAAGATGATGATGAAGAAGGAATGAAGAAGCTCCAAAGATGGAGAAATGCTCTAACTGCTGCCGCAAATCTAAAAGGATATGATATCCGTGATGGGTGAGTTAAAACACATAGTAATTGTATATATAATAGAAAAAGAAAGAGAAAACGACAAAAGAGGATTTGTAAGCACCCTCCAACTCCAACCCTCGGGTTGCGGGTTCGAGTTACCATACGAGCAAAGTGGGGAGCTCAAAAGGAATAATTTTCACTCAAATGTGGATGCTTATGTGAAGACTACATATTCTACTGTAGAAATCAAAAGGTGGAAACTTAATCAATTTATTTTTGTAAGAATACTACTTACACAATATAATTTCATTGATTGTGATTTAGACGTTAAAAGTATTTTTATTTTTTTTCCTGAAAAAAGGAATAATGGTTGTTATTTATGTTTCTATCAGTAAGAAGGTATTGTTCCTATCAATATAATTAGAGAGAATAAATAAAAAAACATCTTAAGCTATTCACGTATTGCTAATTACCCCTAAAATCTGAAATATTACGTTTCCTATTTAAAACCTCATGGAGTGCCACTGAATGGAGAGTGGCTTCACTTCCTTGTAACGTGCGAGAGCTAAAATTAACCTAAAAACAACCGCCACTGACATTTTTTACTTTATGTTTTTCATATTAATTATTTACTTTTTTCTTTTCTTTTTTTAAGTTCAATTTTCTTGATGTAAACCAAGTTGAAATTCGTTGCCCTAAAATAAGAGCAACACCAAAAATAAATTAATCAAAAAACAAAAAAGAAGGTGCAAAGTTGGAGCACTGCTCTAATTGCTATAGCAAATCTAAAAGGATAGACATCCGCCAAGGGTGACTAAAAAATATATGACAGTTTATTTAAAATGTACTTTAGACGTCGAAAATGTTTTATTTTATAATTTCTGTAAAACAGAATGATAATTGACTAATATGTTTATATAAGCCAGAAGACGCTATAGTTCCTATCGCTACAATTCCTCAATAACATTCTTGCACATATAGCTCATTCAAGCATCTGTTTCTATGTGCGTAGTCTTTTAATCATATCTAAGCAAATTAGCAATATTTAGTAGCTCCGTTTGTTAGCTATTTATCTAGTTGACGAGAGTTCGATTCCTCACCTTGCAATCTTCTCTCCCTTTCCCTTACCCTATGTAATAAAAAATGGATAATTATGAAATTCTTACTAGTACATGACTTTTTATCCACAATTATTCCTCTTATTTTTGTAGGATTGAAGCAGAGAATATTCAACAGATTGTCGACCAAATTTCCAAATTATGCAATAGTGCTACTCTGTCTTCTTTGGGAGATGTTGTTGGAATAGATAGTCATCTGGAGAAATTAAAGTCCCTACTTAAGGTAGGAATGAATGATGTTCGGATCATATTGGGGATCTGGGGCATGGGCGGTGTAGGGAAGACGGCAATAGCAAGAGCCATTTTTGACACTTTATCTCATCAATTTGAAGCTGCTTGTTTCCTTGCGGATATTAAAGAAAACGAAAAACTGCATTCTTTGCAAAACATCCTTCTCTCTGAATTGTTAAGAAGAAAAGATGATTACGTCAATAATAAGCTTGATGGGAAGCGGATGATTCCAGACAGACTTTGCTCTAAGAAGGTGCTAATTGTGCTCGATGATATAGATCATAAAGATCATTTAGAGTATTTAGCAGGTGACCTTGATTGGTTTGGTGATGGCAGTAGAATTATTATAACAACTAGAGACAAGCATTTGATGGGGAAGGATAATGCAATATATGAAGTGAGTGCACTACCTGATCATGAATCCATGCAATTGTTCTATCAGCATGCTTTCAAAAAAGAGGTTCCAGCTGAGTGTTTTAAGGAGCTTTCGTTGGAGATTGTAAATTATGCTAAAGGCCTTCCTTTAGCCCTCAAAGTGTGGGGTTCTTTGCTGCATAACCTAGGCTTAACTGAATGGAAAAGTGCTATAGAGCACATGAAAAATAACTCTAATTATGGAATTGTTGAAAAGCTCAAAATTAGTTATGATGGATTAGAGCCTAAACAACAAGAGATGTTTCTAGATATAGCATGCTTTTTGCGAGGGAAATATAAAGATTACGCCATGCAAATTCTTGAGAGTTGTCATTCTGGAGTTGAATACGGATTGCGTGTCTTAATTGACAAATCTCTTATATTTATCTCTGAAAAATGTCAGATTCAAATGCACGACTTAATACAAGAAATGGGTAAATATATAGTGAACTTGCAAAAGAATCCGGGAGAACGTAGCAGACTATGGCTCATCAAGGATTTCAAACAAGTGATGAGCAACAATACAGTAAGTAAGCTAAACAATGCAATGATATTTAATTTCTAATTTTTATATTCCAAAAGACACATAGGGTTCAATTCCAATTATTTGTTCATCTTGCTTCATCTTCTTGCAGGTACTTCCTTTAAGTTGTTTACTTTAGTTAGTAGGAGAAGCAAAAGTAATAATAATTCCCTAATTAGCAAAAAAAATTAATTTCCCAATTTGCTTAGTAGCCTCTTTAATTTGTGTTGCCTAATTCGTTTTTCTTATATTTTTAAGTAGTGGGTTAGTCTAGTAGCCACTTAATTGCTTTGATCCAATTTCATAATTCGGATTAACATGTTACTACATAATAACTCAATCAGAGATTCACTTAACCATTGTTTATTTTTTCTTATTTTAAAAAGTTACTACAATTTATTGGTATTGTTTCAATTACAATTTCTTTCTATCACAACATGAAAATCTTATAGACTTGATTCTAATGAACTTTTAAGAAAAGTGTAATACAATCAACCCTCTCTATAACAACCCCACTTGTTCCAACATTTTTTTGGCTTTTATAGTGAATGCCACCTATAACAACATTTGGGGTTTAAATATTTTTGACCGTTATAGACAATTATTCAAAAATCAACAATTTTTCCTTTTCCAATATTACATATAAAAGATAAGAAATTTATTCAAATTTAAAATCTCAAAAGATATGCATATTTCACTTGTTAAATATTGAAAAAAACTAATACATTTTTAATAAATTCATAACTAAGCATATAAAGATTTAAACCCTAAGTCACACATTTTAAAGCTACTTAGGAAAATAAATCCTTTCAAGACTATTGGAAGAACTTTGTAATTGTAGTTTGTTTTGTAGATTATATTATCTTACTAGCAATATAACGCTTGAATTGGCGAAGATTTATGTTCCAAAATTTCAGCAAAAAAGTATCCAATAGCTTTCTCTTGAAGATAACCTAATTCGTTTTTCTTATATTTTTTAGCGATATATTAGTCTAGTAGACACTTAATCTTTGGATTAACTTGAAAGTTTTATGACAGTTTGTTACATAATAGCTCAATCAGAGATTCACTTGACCATTTTTTTTTTTTTTTTATATAAATAGTTACAATTTATTGGTACTGTTTCAATTACAATTACTTTATATCACAACATGAAAAGTTTATAAACTTGACTCTAATGAACTTCTAAGAAAAATTTAATAATAGAAAATATAACTGTAGAATTAATTGCAAAAAGTATTTTTCTGAAGTCATATTAGCAAGCGGATTTTATACAACATTTGAAGTTATACTTTGTAGACTAATGATCTTTTTACCAGGGAACCATGGCAATGGAAGCAATCTTTCTTCCTTATTTCAGTTCTGGTACATTATGCTTTAGCAAAAAGGCCATGAAAAATATGAAAAGGCTTAGGATATTAAACATAGAGAGGTCGTCGACCCGTGTTGGTTCCATTGAGTATCTGCCCAACAGCTTGCATTGGTTTGTCTTGGGTAGCTATCCTTGTGAGTCACTGCCATCTACATTTGAACCCAAAATGCTTGTTCACCTTGAACTCTGGGGTAGTTCACTGCATTATTTATGGATGGAAACAAAGGTACAATAGTTGAGTTCTATTTCAGTGCCATTTATTTTTCTCTCTAACTATCTTAGTCCTTTAATTTAGTGATAATGAACAAATATTATTGCTTTTGTCACGTATTATTTGAGGTGCTTCCCTTTCTTAGTTAGAATTTTGATGCATGTCTTTAGATGAACAGAAGTTACTCCCGCCCATTCATAATAAGTGATTTTTTTGTCTTTTTATTTTGGTCCAAAAGAAGTGGCCTTTTACACAATCAAGAAGGAATTAATTTTATTTTTCCGGCCCTAGTTTACAAATTCCAATATGTCAAATTAACAATATTCTAATTTTTTACTCTCTGTCTCATTCTGTTTTGTGTTCTGAACAGCATTTGCCGTCTCTACGGAGGATAGATCTCAGCTCCTCTAGAAGCCTGATGCGAACTCCAGATTTCACGGGGATGCCAAATTTGGAGTATTTGAATATGTTATATTGTAGTAATCTTGAAGAGGTTCACCATTCCCTGAGATGTTGCAGCAAACTCATTCGGTTAAATTTGAATTACTGTAAAGGCCTTAAGAGGTTTCCATGTGTTAACGTGGCATCTCTTGAATATCTGAGTTTAGAATATTGCTTTAGGTTAGAGAGATTTCCAGAAATCCACGGGAGAATGAAGCCGGAGATAGAGATTCACATGCAAGGCTCTGGGATAAGGGAACTACCATCATCTATTACTCAGTACCAAACTCATATTACCAAGCTAGATTTGAGGGGTATGGAAAAACTTGTAGCTCTTCCAAGCAGCATCTCTAGGTTGAAAAGTTTGGTTAGTCTGAGTGTGTCGGGTTGCTTCAAACTCGAAAGCTTGCCAGAAGAGATTGGGGATTTAGAAAACTTGGAGGAGCTTGATGCCAGCTGTACCCTAATATCACGACCTCCATCTTCCATCGTACGCTTGAGCAAACTTAGAATCTTTGATTTTGGAAGCTCCAAAGATAGAGTGCTCTTTGAATTCCCTCCGGTGGCAGAAGGATTTCGCTCATTGGAAACTTTGAGTCTCAGAAACTGCAATCTAATAGATGGAGGACTTCCGGAAGATATTGGATCCTTATCCTCTTTGAAAAAGTTGTATCTCAGTGGAAATAATTTTGAGCATTTGCCTCGAAGCATAGCCCAACTTGGTGCTCTTCGAATCTTGGACTTAAGAAATTGCAAGAGGCTTACACAGCTTCCAGAATTCGCGGGGATGCCAAATTTGGAGTATTTGGATCTGGAGGGATGTGGTAATCTTGTAGAGGTTCACCATTCCCTGGGATGTTGCAGCAAACTCATTCGGTTAAATTTGAGTTTTTGTAGTCGCCTTATAAGGTTTCCATGTGTTAACGTGGAATCTCTTAAATATCTGAGTGTAGGAGAGTGCTCTTGGTTAGAGAAATTTCCAGAAATCCACGGGAGAATGAAGCCGGAGACACAAATTCACATGAAACGCTCTGGGATAAGGGAACTACCATCATATATTACGCAGTACCAAAGTACCAAACTCATATTACCAAGCTAGATTTGAGCTTTATGAGAAACCTTGTAGCTCTTCCGAGCAGCATCTGTAGGTTGAAAAGTTTGGTTAGCCTGCGTGTGTGGGGTTGCTCAAAACTGGAAAGGTTGCCACAAGAGATAGGGGATTTGAACAAACTTAAAATCTTGAAGTTTGGAGGCCTCCAAGATGGAGAGCACTTTGAGTCTATGTTGCTCGGACTCTCCGACAATATTGATGGGTGCGTGTCGGATCCTTCAAAACTATTGTATTTTTGGAGGATCCGACACGGGTGTGGCAGCTGTTTTGGAGAGTCCGTGCAACATAGCTTTGAGTTTCCTCCTGTGGCTGAAGGATTAGGGTCATTGGAAACTTTGAGTCTCAATAACTGCAATATAACAGATGGAGGACTTCCGGAAGACATTGGATCCTCATCCTCGTTGGAAGAATTGAATCTCAGTGGAAATAATTTTGAGCATTTGCCTCGAAGCATAGCCCAACTTGGTGCTCTTCGAATCTTGGACTTAACAAATTGCAAGAGGCTTACACATCTACCAAAACTTCCCCCTGAATTAAATGAATTGCGTGTAGATTGTCATATGGCTCTGAAAAGTGTCCATGATTTAGTAACAAAGAGAATGAAACTACAGAGAGTGAAACTTGATGATGCACACAATGATACTATATATAATTTGTTTGCACATGCCCTGTTTCAGAATATCTCTTCCTTGAGGCATGACATCTCTGCTTCAGATTCCTTGTCCGAAAATGTGTTTACCATTGCGCATCCTCAGAAAAAGATCCCAAGTTGGTTCCTCTATCAGGGAAGGGATAGTAGTGTATCAGTCAACTTGCCTGAAAATTGGTATATACCTGATAAATTCTTGGGATTTGCTGTATGTTACAATGGCAGCTTAATTGACACCACAGCTCAATTGATTCCCGTATGTGATGACGGGATGTCGTGGATGACCCACAAACTTGCCTTATCCAACGCAAACCTCTGTACTGGTTCTGCTCTACAATTTTTGTTTGTACCTTTTGCTTGCTTATGGGATACATCTAAGGCAAATGGAAAAACACCAAATGGCTATGGGCTTATTAGGCTATCTTTTTCTGGCGAAGAGAAGAAGTATGGACTTCGTTTGTTGTATAAAGAAGGACCAGAGGTTGAGGCCTTGTTACAAATGAGGGAAAATAACATTCCACTGGGATAAGGAGTACTCGATATAACAATAGTGAACACGAAGTCATGATCAATGAAGCCAGCTGCTTCTCGGGTAAGACAAAAGAGTCACATTTCTAATATTCAGGGCAGCTCTGTTTTTGAGAATCTGCGGTCTCTTCAGAAATTTTGAGGTTCTTCCCAGAATTTTTTCCTTTTATGTAATTCTCTCCATCTATTAGCTACAAAGTCTTCTTCCAAAACCAATATATTTTTTCTTCTCATTCTTTCTTACTTTTTCCTTTTTCGTTTTCTTGCCCCTATTTACAGGAGCTCATCAATGGGTGATGTACATCTCTGTTTTAACTTTTAATACAAATATATCTTTTGTTACGGTAGGGAGGTCCGGAAAAAGATGAAACAATTGACGCAGCACAGAGTGAGACTGGAGAAAGCTGAGTACGAGATGAAGTTGAGGTTCGTTCTCTCTTATGATCTCTCTGTTCTTTTACGGTTTTCTAAGGAAAAGCGAAAATAAGCAATGACGGCTTTGTGTTAACTTGCCTATTACACCAGATCAATAACATAATACTAATTTTGTGGTAGATTATTATACCAAATGTTACTTAGATGCCCGTTCCTCTCAACTCTGTTTTACAGCTATGCAGAGGAAGAGGGTTTCACTTCCAGGAAATGGTAGTAATGCAGATCTTCATCCTCTATAGCCAGAAAAGGCCATTTTTTCGTCTACACAATTGATCGAAGGCGCTTTGTGATTCCCTTGGAGTAAACATGTCTGAAGAGTTCGGGCTACTGAGTGGTGCCTCTATTACATTGCCCTGTGATTCGGTCTTCATGGACTACATCATTTCGCTGATCAAGAAAGGCGTAGCTGCGGGAGATCTTCACAAAGCAATGCTTCTATCAATTACTTCATTTTGCTCTACTTCAACTTCAAATTTGCACCAAGAAAGTGGGAAATCAGCAACTTCTTGTTTGTTGAGTTATGATCATCATATTTTGTAAATGATAGCTCAAAATAGATGAATTGTACAGCAGCTGAAAAGCAAGCAAATGATAGCATGTATTACAGATGAGAATAGCTTTTGTCTAAATATATACCAGATTTATTCAAGAAACATAAGTTACACATGAACATAATAAATAATAAGAGGTTGTAACATGCAACAACAACAAAAGTGGTTGTAACATGGTAATCGAAAAAAGATAAGTGCCTTGATCATGCATAAGCAAACACTAACTAAGTGATTTTGGAGAGATTAAGCTTTCTGTAAATGCGATTCCATTCTGAACTGTATTTCATCGAGGCCATAACTCAAATGGTCCTCTAGACCAAAATAGGATTTCACCATCCACAAACCTATATTTCGGGACGACTTCATGAAGCCAGGGGTCATCTATAGTAAATAATGTGTTCCACGATTCCTTGACATTATAGTCTTTCAATACCCATAACTTAAAAGTGTCCTTCGCCTGACGAACAGAAGTAGAATGAACACAAAGCTTTCCTTCCAGTACTGAAATGCCTCTAGAGATGTTGCCCCTCAACCATAATATTTGCTCTGGTAATGGTATCTCTCCATACACTTCATTTGAAATACTAAATGAATACAAATGAAATGCCTCGTATACAAATGCCAAAGAATGAATACCAAACAACATATTGCAAATGGCACGAGGATGTTTATCAATTTTTCTCCAGAAACCACCTTTCAGTTCGAGAACTTTACCAGGTAATTTGAGATTATCTATGTGATTGCAAATTTTAAGGATCTTATAGTCACCACTAGTTGAGTCATAACCCAATCCAAAACGAGAAAATCCATCCAGAGGAAATTCTGGATGAGGAAGTAGTATTGATTCTCTTGTTGAGGGATTCCATAGTAAAAGTATGGAATGTTCATCATTAATATTATCATAAACCTCGATAATAACCAAGCCATCGCAACAACAATGGACCGCGCATTGCCTTGGCTTAGAGCTTGAAGGGAATTCAAGTTTTTGCACCACCTCAGCCAGTTGAACCGACGTTAAAGAATAACAATACATGGAAAATATACCATCCTTAAGTCAAAGTTGGTTAATAAGAAATTTTTGGGAATTTTGGTCATTCTGGCGTGATTGAGATGCTTCGTCTTAAAGTAAGGTTCGAAGATCAATGTTTTAAAATTTTTTGAAATACACTTGAATCGAAGAAGAGACCGCACAAATAACTTGCTGAGGATCTCCACAAGTATTCCCTCTTGGAAATGAATTGCCATGGCCCGGATAGAACAAGGAAGAGAGATCATACATTTTTTTAAAGACAATTCTAAATCAGTTTAACAATTCATGTAAATTAAACACCTTTTAGCCATAGCAAACACACCTTCAATGTCCAACCAACAACAAAACCAGATAAACTCAATTGTAATACCATGAACTCACCTGATCAATATCCATACTTTGACGATTTTGGCTTCACAACTCTTTTCCTTGCAGTTAAAATATGTAGTTAGCTCGTTAGTCCGATAGCACCCAGGGGTGCAACGAAGTCTAAAAAAATATATGTTCATCCGTCTAAGTCTTGGTGATTAGAGTTACGAGTTTGTATAACAATGGCTCAAACATCATGCTTGTTAAAAAAAAAAACAAATCTACGTGGTCTACCCATTAAAAACACCAGTTAACTTAATAAACCTTTAAAATATTCCAATCAAAACAACTCGTAGTATGTTAGCAAATAAATAAATAAAGTTTCAAGACGCTGATTTGCTCTTCTTCATTATATGGTAGAACATGCACCGCATCAGAGTTATGCGGTGCATGGTGCTGATTCAGCAAATGTATGCAGTCATGTTCTGGTATATCGTGTGGTAGTTGATACGGTGTTTATATGTTGGAAGTAGGCCTGACAGAGAATATCAAGTGTTGGAACTAGGTTCTGAGCTTATTATATGGATAAAAAAAGAAATCTTCAGATTTGATCAAGCTAATGTGCTCACCTGGGTTATGGTAGCACGGGCAGGTGCTCGAGGTGTTAAACAGTGATTTCAGATAACTCCAGAGCAGTTCTTAGCACGTTCGAGGACGAACGTTTGTTTAAGTGTGGGAGAATGTAACGACCCGACCGGTCGTTTTGAGCTCTAGCGCGTCGTTCAACGGTTTGAGGCCGTGAGCAGCTTTGTTTCAGGTATTATGACTTATAGGTGTGGTCGGAATTGAATTTCGGGAAGTTTAGAGTTGGTTTGGAAAGAAAATTCTTATTTCAGAAGCCTTAAGTTGGAAGAATCAACTAAGACTGGAATTTTGAGTAAACGACCTCCGAATCAGAATTTGAAGGTTCAAGCAGGTTCGTATGATGATTTCGGACTTGGGCGTATGTTCGGATCGGGTTTTGGATAACCCGGGAGCGTTTTGGCATATATTGTTGAAGTCAACATTTTTGAAAGAATTTCCTAAGTTTGGCTTGAAGTACATTTTAGTGATGTGGATTTCCGTTTGGGATTCCGAGTCTGGGAATAGCTTCGTATGGTGATTCTGGAGTTGGGAGCGCGAACAGAAGTGAATTTGGATGCCCGTAGGTCATTTTGAAGTCATTTGGCTAAAGATAGAAATTTGAAGGTTTTGAGAAATCCGACCGGAAGTGAAAATTTTGATATCCGGGTTGGAATGTGATTCCGAAAGTTGGATCAGGTCCGTAATGTCAAATATGACTTGTGTACAAAATTTGAGGTCAACCAGACGTGATTTGATAGGTTTCGGCATCGAATGTGGAAGTTTGAAAGTTCTAAGTTCATTAAGCTTGAATCGGGTTGCGATTCGTGATTTCGATGTTGTTTGAGGTGATTTCAAGGCTCGACTAAGTCCATGTGAGGTTATGGGACTGAGTCGTGGGATTGGACGGGGTCCTGGGGGCCTCGGGTGTGTTTCGGGGTGAATTCAGACCATTTTTCTCTGTTTTGCTGTTGCTGTCTTCTGTTGTATCTGGTGTGCTATGCATTCGCGGTCCCTTGTGTGCGATCGCAATGAAGGAAATTTGAGGGGCTGGAATTTTTCCTTGTGCGATCGCAGTGGTAGTTGTGCGATCGCACAGAAGGAAAAATTGAGGCTGCAGGGAATTGCCCTGTGCGACCGCATGGGTTGTGGTGCGATCGCACAAGGGTGTGTTTGGGGCATCTGGGACTTGGCCTGTGAGAACGCGGGAGAGGTGATGAGAATGCACATGGTGTTCTGGGAGGCTTATGGGATTTTGCTTGTGCGATCGCGGGTGATGTTGTGCGATCGCACAGAAGGATGCCTATGCAGTGTATCATTTTAAACGGGATTCTTGGCTCATTTCTCCCATTTTCTTTTGGTGTGGGGAGATTTTGAGGGGCTTCAAGAGAGGATTTCTTCATGCAATGTCAAGGTAAGTGATTTCTTAATGTTTTTAAAGTTAAATACAAGTATATGCATGGAATTATACATGAAAATTGGAAAAAATTTGGAAAATATTGAAGAAACCTAGAAAATGGTAATTTGGATTTTTAGCCACGAATTTGAGCATGGAATTTAGAGTAAATTGTATATTTGAACTAGTGGAGCTATGGTAGAATATATCTTCGAGAAATTTTGGATTCCGGGCACGTGGGCCGAGGGCATTTTGGTCATTTCACTGAGCGGAGTTGGGAAATTATATAATTTAGAATTGTTGCAAGTATTAGAATATATTTTCATTGATTTGTCGTTGTTTGGATAGTTTCGAAGCGTTGTGCAATGATTTGAGTTACCGGAAAGGCTTGGAGGCCGGTTATGGAATTTCGGAGCGAGGTAAGTCTCCTTTCTAACTTTGTGAGGGGGAATTGTCCTCCTAGGTGAATTAATTAAGTATATGCTATTATCTTCGGGGGATACGTACGCACGAGGTGACGAGAGTCCATGCGTAGCTACTATTATGCCTTGTTCGGGTAGTCTAGGTGTGAACAACTATTTTTGACCACACCCAAATTCTATACTATTTTCGATGTAAATATTAATGTTAGATCTAATCTTAATATTTTAAATTTTTATCTTACTCTTAATAGGTTCTATTTAAGAAAATTAAAAACAACAAAAATATTCACATTCTTAGAATATAAGATTTTTTCCTATGTTTAAATAGAAAAAAGTATATATATAAACATATATATATATATATATATATATATATACATACATGTGTATCTTATCTTCTTTTATTCAATA
>MDKI01074310.1:0-15387 GCA_005239505.1 Nicotiana paniculata | reverse complement strand
ATCATTACTGCGCATAAAATGTAAGGTATATCACATGTTAAACTATGCAATTTAGTCTCGCATTAGTGTACTACGGGTTTCGGGTCAGTGGAAATTTCAATTGTTTTGCTTGGGGAATATTTCCTTGGGCGAATGCGTTATGTGGTACATGGTGTGATTTCGAAAGAGGAGCATGGTCACATTGGATTTGGTGTCTGGTAATTGATACGGTGTTCGTGTGTTAGAATATGGTATCGTGGAGAATTCTGAATGTTGGAATTTGGTTCTAAAGCTTGTTAACTAAGGTAGTATGAAGGATATTCAGTCTGGCTCGAGCTAATGTGCTCAACTGGGTTGTGGTGGCACGGGTAGGTGCATGAGGTGTTAAACAGTGATTTTGGACAACTTTGATGCAGTTCTTAGCATGTTCAAGGACGAATGTATATTTAAGTGGGAGAGACTGTAACGACACGACTGATCGATTTGAGGTATAGCGCGTTGTTCACCCATTTGAGGCCTTGATAAGCTTCACTTCATGTATTATTATTTGCACGTGTGGTCGGAATTTAATTTCGAGAAGCTCGGAGTTGATTTGGAAAGAAATCACAAATTTCGGAAGCTTTAAGTGGGAAGAATTGACTAAGTTTGGACTTTTGAGTAAACGACCTCGGAATCGATATTTGAAGGTTCCAATAGGTTTATATGATGATTGTGTACTTGGGCGTAAGTCCGGATTGGGTTTTGGATGACCCGGGAGCATTACGACACTTATTGTATCGAATGTTGGCATTTTGGAAGAATGTTATAAATTTGGGTTGAAGTGTGTTTTAATGTTATCAATGTCCGTTTGGAATTCTGAGACTGGGAATAGCTCTGTATAGTGATTCTTGTCTTAGGAGCGCGCCCGGATGGGGATTTGGAGGTCCGTAGGTCCTTTTGGGGTCATTTGGCGAAAGTTGGAAGTTTGAGGCTTTTGAAAGTTTGACCGGGAGTGGACCTATTGATATCGAGGTCAGATTATGATTCCGAAAGTTGGAGTAGGTCCGTAATGTCAAATGTGACTTGTGTGCAAAATTTGAGGTTAATCGGACGTGATTTTATAGGTTTCGGCGTCGAATGTAGAAGATAGGAGTTCAATGGTTCCTTAAGCTTGAATCGATGTGAAACTTGTATATTTGATGTTGTTTGACGTGATTTGAGGCCTCGATCAAGTTTGTGTTATGTCATGGGACTGGTTGGTGTGGTTGGACGGGGTCCCGGGGGCCTTGGGTGTGTTTCAGAGTGGTTCCGGGCCAATTTTGGTTGAGCTGTTGTTGCTGGTGTTGTTCTTCGCGTATACGAAGGGCCTCACGCGTTCACGAAGAAGGAAGTTGGACTGGGCCCTTTTTGTTCTATGCGTTCGCAAGTGGGCAGACGCGTTCGCGAAGGGCTAGCTGGTAAAGCTTCACGTTAGCGGGCCCTGTCATGCGTTCGCGTAGAGGAACGAGGGGCTGAGACAGATTGTGCTTCGCGAACGAGAGGGGCTTGACGTGTTCGCGAAGAGTATTTCTGGGCCTGAGCTTGCTGAGCTTCGCGAACGTGTCGCGTTCATGATGAAGGGTCGCCTGGGTAGTGTATAAATTGCAAGAAATAGGTTTTTGATCATTTTATCTCAAATCTTCCATTGGAGCTGAGCTTGGGGCGATTTTCGAAGGGGATTTTTCATCATCCTCCACTAGGTAAGTGATTCCTTCACATTTTAAGTTAAATACATGAACCATATATAGATTTGAACATGAAAATTGGTGGAAATTATGAGATTTTGAAGAAAGCCTAGAAATTGGTATTTTTGGATTTTGACCACAAATTTGGGCATGGAATTTAGAATAAATTATATATTTGAGTTAGAAATGTTATGGGGTAATGCCTATCTTCTAAATATTTTAGAATTCGGGCACGTGGGCCCGAGGGATGGCTTTGTCGACTTTTCAAGCGGAGTTGGGAATTTTTTTAATTGATTGATTATGTGTATTAGAGTATATTTTGACTGGTTTGCACCTTATTTGACTAGTTTTGGATCAACGACATCGGTTTGAGGTGTTAGAGAGGCTTTGGAGCCGGTTATGGAACTTCGGAGTGAGGTAAGTCTCTTGTCTAACTCTGTGAGGGGGAAATTACCCCTAGGTGTTGTAATTGATATTTGTTACTTGTTGTGGGGGCTACGTACGCACGAGGTGATGAGAGTCTGTAGGTAACTACATTCATGTTATTGTCCGGGTAGACTCAGGTTCTCGTCATGCTATAACTATACTATTTGAGTTATCTCTTGCTTATTAAATTCTTCTACTTTGCATTACTACGTGAGGCTAGACTGGCGTAGAGTGATAGACTTTCTATTGTTGGGATTTGACGAGTTTCATGATTAGCCGCAGAATAATTGTACTCCTCTTACGAATTTCTCCTGCATTATGCGTTCTCATCGAAAGGTTTCCTAAAGCTTCTTATAACTCACATGTCCCTTCATGATTGGGGTCAAGAACCCGTCAAAGCTTCTTATTGTAATGGGATCGGGCCACTCGCCTTAGCAGGATAGATGCGTATATGGTTCGTGTCGTTCGACCCTCGACAGTGCGCAGATCATATGTGATCGGACCGCTCGCCTCGATAGGATTATGTACTACACTCTCATAGGAGTGGGTCGTACGCCTCACCAATATATAATAGATGTATCTATGGTTATATACCAGATTATGATGGGATCGGGCCATATGCCTCGACATTTCTATAAAATAATTCTATGGAAATGCGCGTATCATTTGTCAAAAAGCCAGTATATCTGAGAGTTTCCTGATTTGAATTATGGCGACCTATTTGGTGAGGTCCTTTCATATATATATATACACACACACACACACACACACACTCCGGTGGAGGAGGTAACTACTAATCGAGAGTTTGAGTCTATTGTTAAGAGAAGGATTGCACCACGTATTTATACTAATTTATTTCATTTATTTACGCCCCATATCTGTTTACTTCTTATTATAACTATATTATTGGACCACTAGTAAGTGTTGATGTCGACCCCTTGTCATTACTTCTCTAGGGTTAGGCTAGATACTTACTAGGTACGCGTTGATTTACGTACTCATGCTACACTTGTTCCACATTTTTGTGCAGGTACATATATGTCTGGTGGTGTTCTGGGGGTAGAGGCGCGGATGTTGCGTGAACTTACCGTGAACTGCATTCCATGTTATGATTTGCATCCTGAAGAGTCTCCATCAGAGTTATTTATGTTCTCCTATATAATTTGTGTCCCAGACAGATATTGTATTTTATTAAATTTCCTAGTTGATGCTCATGCACTTGTGACACGGGGTTTTGGGGGTTCTTACGGGATTGTTCATTATTGTAGTTCATGTAAATTTTATCACTTACCCTGTAAATTCTATTTCATACCCTTTAACTAACAAAAAATTATGATTTCAAATATTAAAATGAGTAATTAAGTTAATCATTTACGGTTGGCTTGCATGACGACGGTGTTAGGCGCCATCACGACCTTTAATGCATTTTGGGTCGTGACATTATCCAGCTTGAACACATAGTCAGGAAGTTCTCCAATTTCAAATCAAGGAGGTTGTTTGACAAACACTTTCTCCTTCAGGTAACCATTCAAAAAGGCACTCTTTACATCCATCTGGTATAAAGTGAAATCCATGTGGGCAACAAAGGCTATCAACATTCTTATAGCCTACATTCTAGCTACAGGCGCAAATGTCTCATCATAGTCAATGCCCTCATCTTGATTGTATCCCTGAACCACCAATCTAGTCTTGTTCCTTGTGATATCTCCTTGTTCATCTAACTTATTTCTGAACACCCATCTGGTACCTATGAAAATTCTGTTCTTGGGTTTCTGCACCAGGTGCCAGACCTTGCTTCTCTCAAACTGATTTAGCTCCTCTTGCATGGCTATGATCCAGTATGGATCCTTTAGAGCTTCTTTGATGGCCTTAGGTTCAACCTGTGAGAGGAATGTTGTGAGTGCACAAAGATTTCTAAGAGAAGACCTGGTTCGCACCCCTGCATTTGGATCAGAGATGATATTCTCAAGAGGGTGTGAGCTTTTATGCTTCCACGGTCTGATATGTATACCCAAAGAAGACTCACCCGAGGAGTGACTAAAAGGAGAATGCTCAGTAGGTGTGGCTTCATTAGCTTGGTCAGCAGTTAGAGTAGTTGTTTCTTCTTCTTGTTCCTCATGATCACTGTCAATTTCCTTGTGTTTTTCAGATCCATCTTTATCAGATTCCTTTGTATCTCCATCACCCGTGAATCCTATGTCATAATCTTCATTATGAAGACCTTTCTCAGCCAAACTGTTAGATGCATAAAAAATAACATGAATATTTCCTTCCACACACATAGTTATTTTATTAAAAACCTTATAAGCCTTACTATGTGGAGAGTAACCCAAGAAAATTCTCGTAACACTATGATGACCCGACCAGTCGATTTTGAGCTCTAGCACGTCGTTCGACGGTTTGAGGCCTTGAGTATCTTCACTTCAGGTATTATGGCTTGTACATATGGTCAGAGTTGAATTTCGGGAAGTTCGGAGTTGATTCAAAAAGAAAACTCTAAATTCGGAAGCTTTAAGTTTGACTTTTGAGTGAACGACCTCGAAATCGGGATTTAAAGGTTCCAATAGGTTTGTATGATGGTTTCGGACTTGGGCGTATGTTCGGATTGAGTATCGGGTGGTCCACGAGCATTTCGGCGCTTATTATGGAAAGTTAGCATTTTGAAAGTTTAAGAATTTCATAAGTTTGATTTGAAGTGGACTTTGGTGTTATCGATATCCGTTTGAGGCTCCGAGCCTTGGAATAGGTCCTTATTGTGATTTATGACTTGTGTGTAAAGTTTGGCGACAATCCAGAATGTTTAAGTGTAACTCGGACACGTTCGTCGAAGTTTGAAAATAGAAAGAAGGCTTCGATCGTCGATTCATTATTTTGATGTTGTTTGGTGAGCTTTGAGGCCTCAAGTAGTTTTGCGTCATGTATTGGGACTTGTGGAGCGATTGGACGGGGTCCCGAAGCCTCGGGAGTGTTTCAGAAGGGCTACGGATCTTTTCACTATGTTGGGACTACTGTTTTCTGAGGTCTATTGCGTCCTTCGCTTTCACAAAGGAAGGGTTGCGGTCAAGAAGGTCTGCGGGGAATTTGGCCATTTTTCATCACGTTCGCGGTTAGGAGTGGCGTTCGTGAAGCCTTGGAGGTAGTGCTTCGCGGTCGCGAGCAGGACTACGCAATCGCATAGAGAGGCATGCAAGAGGTGGCACCAGGATTTTTTTCTACATGTTCGCGTGTCTGGTGTCGCGTTTGCGAAAGGATGAAGGATTTGGTCACCGCGTTCGCGACCGGTGCATCGCATTCGCGCAGGAGAGTTTTGGAGCTGGAGCAGGAATGCTCTTCGCAAATGTGAGGATAAGGCAGCGTTCGTGAAGAAGGTCGGGCTGCACAGTGTGGTTTAAAACAGGAGGTTTGGCTCATTTTCACTTCCCTTCTTCCATGGGAGCGGACTTTGGAACATTTTTGGAGAACCATTTTCATCGTCAATCATAAGGTAAGTGATTTTGTCAGGACCCAAACCGATGGGCCACGACGGGCACCCGGTATCTTACTCAACCGATTACCAACTTAACATATCTTTCTTATCGAACTAACATTAGTAACTGGGCTTCCGTGGCCAGAACTAATGATGTATAACTATCACTGGGATACACTATATAAATGAACCATCTTTCTTAAAACATGAATATATATGGGCCTTCAAGGCCTCTGACATACTGTACAAAATGAACCTCTGTCTATAAAGTCTCTAAGAGTATTTGACATCAAATGGGGCAGGGTACCGGCCTACCCATAAGTCTGTAGCAAAATTCTGACACGATAACTCATAGACTAGAGAGCACTCCGAATGAGGCGGATTCTTACCGATCCTTCGTTGAATGCTAACCTCGTCTACTATGAGGGCTCGTCAAACTGATTGTCTATATCTGCAGGCATAAAATGCAGCGTCCCCGGCAAAAGGAATGTCAGTACGAGATAATGTACCAAGTATGTAAGGCAACAGAATAACTGAAAGCTGAAACTAAACTGATAATATAATAATTGAAAGTAACTGGGAATTAAAGATAATCTGAAGACATGTTTACCTGTTGATACTGACTCAAGTCTCTCAATATAGTAAGTAAAATAGTTGTTCGGCCTTATAGGGCTCGGTATATATATAACTGCTCTGCCGTAGTAGGCTCGCTCATAGACGCTCGACCATACGAGGCTCTATATCTCGGTCATTCTGGGATCGCTCATAGGCACTCGGCCAAAGTAGGCTCGGTGTATAACTTACCATCTGACGTGAGGTTGCCCAATAGGGGCTTGCACATCGATTATAGCTCGATGGTGGTGAAAATACTATAATACTATATCTCTCAATCTCTCTCTCTCTCTCTCTCTCTCTATATATATATATATATATATATATATATATATATATATATATATATATATATATATAGACTCGTCGCTCTCTTGACTGGAAGAAGACAATACTTAACTGAATATAAAGTCCACGATAAGGGAGAATACTGTAACTTATGAGACTGGGATAATGTACATAAATTCGGGAGTATGAACTTCTCTTTATGCCTCGTTATTAAACACATGTAGTTACGAGATCATGCCAAAATGAAGGAAAGCTTTAGCCTTAACATACCTCGAGTAGGAACAAATCCGTATGATATTCTTGGGAAAGATTGTATCGTGCTCTCTTAAAATTTGCAATTCACGCTTTATCCCATTGGCACAGAATCAACAAACAACATCATTCATATTTGGTATGGAAATATTTTCTCTTTGATAGATTTAACTCGACCAGCCCACTCTCTCAATTATGTAATTCTTGATCTTTAGATATTAGGAAATAAAACATATCACTAGCGGAGGAAAGCTCTTATAGTGGGTGTGGCCCACTTATTAGATGAGTAAGCCACTTAATCCTCTAAATTTGCCACCTATGTAAATAGTCATTTTAAAAATGATGGGAATGCTGCCACGTTTTTTTTGGGTTGGGGGGGGGGGGGCGGAAGGTAAATCATCCAAAATATTTAATTAACCAAATTTTAACTATCCAATTATTCACATAATTAAGAATTACCTTAAATTACTTAAAATAATACTCACTTTTAATATATTTTTACACCTTATTATCATGGTCATGTGGTACCTTATATGGTACTAGTCCATAAATACCGGGTATTATAGCTCAGACCGTATTTTATCCCATATCGACAAACTTTGACAAAATTCACTTTCTTTGACGCGTTTACCTTTTAAACTTCATGGCACTTTCTTATCGCTTGTTATAAATAGCATAAATACTTATAACCTCAAGATAATCTCATCCCGAGTCTACGTCGATTAACTGAAGACGGAACTTTAACGTACGAAAATACGGAATGTAACATCTCATTTTCGAGCTTTCATCAATTTACTTATGACCTACTTTCACATACGAAAATATGGGGTGTAATAGGTTACTAGACATTGTGAGTTAAATACACGAATTGTACATGGATTTGAACATGGAAATTGGTGGAAATTATGAGATTTTGAAGAAAACTTAGAATTTGGTATTTTTGAATTTTGACCACAAAATTGGACATGGAATTTGGAATAAATCATATATGTGAGTTCGTAGCATCATGGGTAAAGTTTATATTCGAATATTTTTAGAATCCGGGTACGTGGGCCCGATGGTTGACTTTGTTGACTTTTTGAGCAAAGTTAGGAATTGTTATAAACTGATTAATTCTGAGCATTAGAGTGTATTTTTATTGGTTTGCACCTTGTTTGACTAGTTTCGGATCGATCGTGCTTTTGTTTGAGGTGTTAGAGAGGCGCGGGAGCCGGTTATGAAACTTCGGAATGAGATAAGTCTCATGACTAACCTTGTGAGGGGGAAACTACCCCCCTCCCCCTAGCTAAAGCATGTTTACGTACGCACGAGGTGATGAAAGTATGTGCTTAGCTAAATCATGTTTATGTCCGGATAGACTTAGGACTTTATCATGTAATATTTGAATTACTTGAACTCATTCTTCTAGCTTAATTAATTGAATTTATAATAGAAACGCACTTGGAATATATATTAGGCCGAGCCTTATCACCTTGAGTTGTTGGAGATTTATTTGAGAAACGGTAAAGGTTATATTCACCTTGTACTCATGTACTGTATTGTAAGCACATGTCTCGTAATTCGATGATTTCCTTCCTTTCTTGTCGAGCGGGCCGAATGCCTCGGCAGTATAATAGATGTATCTATGGTTCGTGCCACGACCCTCGGTAGTGTACACATTATTCTGGATCGGGCCCAACAACCTCGGGATATTCGTGCATTATATCGCTGATAGTCTGAATATTTACGAGATTATCCTTCCACTGATGCCTGGCCTTTTATATGGTATTCCTTACCCGTTTGATACTAAGACTTGATATATCTGAGATGTTGACGTAGAATACAAGACTGAGAAATTCATACTCTTTAAAAGAAAATTTTTGAAGATTATATAACTTGCAGATTTACCCCATTATTGCTTTGTGCTTCATATCTACTTATGATTAATCATATTGCTTTATTGGACCTCTACTAAGTGTCGATGTCAACCCCTCGTCACTACTTCTTCGGGGTTAGGCTAGATACTTACTGGGTACGCGTTGATTTACGTACTCATGCTACACTTCTGCACTAAATGTGTAGGATCTGACAGGTTCAATTGGTAGTTACCTTGGCGCGTAGGTGCAACTGCTGAGGAGACTTTATTTAAGTTGTATCCCAAGCTATGTATCGCAGCCCATAGAGTCTCCATGGTGAGTTTCATCCCAAGACTTTATGGTGAGTTGCATCAAGTTGGTAGTTCACCGTTGGCTTGCCTAAAGGCGACGCTGGGCGCCATCACGACCTATATTGAGTTTTGGGTCGTGACAACTTGGTATGAGAGCCAGGTTCACTTGGGTCTCACGAGTCATGAGCTAGTCTATTAGAGTCTTGTGGATCGGTACGGAGATGTCTGTACTTATCTTCGAGTGGCTACATGGCTGTTAGGAGCACTTCCCTTCTTGATTATCATGTGATTTGATTCTATTAAAGCTTATGCCTCCATTTCCTTTCTACTCAATCTTATGCAGCGTGGAGTGCTTGTATCAATTGGGAATCAAGGAGTTGTAGTGATACTGCAGACGTGGTGCAGGATGTTTTTCCTTGCATATTCAAATGAATTACTATCGTCGTCTTGTGGAAGGGGCTTCTGTCGTTTCAGGACTGTATCAGTATTGCCTATGGTTTTAAGGACATGCACAGATTTTTATGATGTTCCTGTGTTGTTATCGTGTTGTTTTATTATGAATGGTAGGTTGCTCATTTATGGAAGTGAATGGCTCGAAAGGAGGATTTCTCAATGCATGACTTAGAGGTTTGGCATTTTATTTCAGTGGAGGAAGGGCAATTGGACATTGGATATTCTGGCTTTGGTTGACAGAGTAGCGAGACTTGACATTTTTTAGCGTGGTGAAATTTTCATTGTGATGTGGTGTTGTCGTCCTTGTTTTTAATGCATTAAGGTTCACCGGTGTTGTGGTCTTCTTTGATTTGACTTTGGGGCAGGGTGATGTGAAATGGTGCCTGAGAAGCAGTTGTCAGAGATGGCGGTGTATAGCAGTTTCAGAATCGAATCGGTGTTTTTAATGTCGATGACTCGAGAAAGATGATCTTTGAGGGGGCTTAGAGTTGGTAGCAATTTATTTGTTCAGGTGCTACAGAGATGGATTTCGCCTTGAGGCAGTATTTGGGCAGCGAAGGATGAGGAAAGGCATGGTGGGAGGTGTATCGCGGTGGTTGAATTGCTAGCAGGTCAAGTATGAAATGGAGAGGTCGATAAGTTTCTTAAAGGAGATTGTTTAACCAAAATGGGAGTGCCGGAGTATCATATAGATTCTGTGGTAGGATAGCCACATGCCTTGAGAAAAGTTTAGAGTGATTTGGGGGTCATGGTGGATAGTGACTAGGTCTACGGATTTTATTCAGAATGATGGCTATTGTGCCGAGTAAGGTTGAATATGTCGAAAATAAGCTTTCTTGGAATGTTTAGGGGTGTAAGAGCTTGATTATCATTATGTGATACAGCGTGACTTTGATTTTGGAATGTATTGTCGAAATTTTAGCTGATGTCGATGGGATATGAACAGACTTGTACAACTGGTAGACGAGCATGGGTTAAGGAGGGTTTACTGATTTCGTGGTAGTTGTACCCAGTGCAACATCGTTGGAAGATGTCGGTAACGAATTGCACAGGTGGGTTATCTACTGTGAGCAGGTTAGCGGCTGCGAGATTTTGATGAAGTTTCTACCAAGAGTTCTACTTACTACCAGACAGAAGGTCGAATATGCAATTGTGGCTGATAATTCGAAATGTTCATGAAAATTTTAACAAGAGACTACGAGAAATTTGTCGAGTTGACAGTGCGAGATCATGGTAATTGAGAAGGAAGAATCTTTATGGGTTATACATTATGTGATGGTAGCTTAAAGCTAAGTGGGGGAGCCCACTGCCTATGTTTGAATCACGTGATTGTCTGCTCGAGGGGTTTCTGGTTTTTGGTGCACTAGTGGATTATTTATGACTAAGAAAAGAAAACATCACAGGTAATTCGAGCAATAACTTGATGAATGCGTGCTACATTTCGCCTTATCAATTCATGTGCAGGTTTTGGGAAGACTCGGAGTTTATGTTTCTTGTTGATGTGATGTACAAGGAAACAAATTCATTTGGTTGCTTCTTATGGAGTGTTCATGTGCTAACAGAGCATCAGAGTATGATTATATTCGGGATAAAGTCAGATTGGGTGACTCTCAATAGTGGTTCTAATGGGTTCAAGGATGTAAGCGCGGTGTCTAAGGATTCAGGGATCATTGTGTGGCTGAAGACCAGGATTTTGCAGCAGAGTGTGAAGAATACTTGGGGGATATTCTATGTTATCATCGAGTTTGCAGGTAGTATTAGAGGAAAGAGAGAAATAACTTCAAATTCACAAAGGTATTGTAGAATAAGTGTACTAGTTGGAGATGTTATTGTGCGCTTGAACAGGGTAGAGATGGTTCAGGGGTATTGAAACGATGTGGTCTCGTGAATTGGGTCACTCAGAATGAGTGTTATTGAGTTACGTCAAGTTTTGAATGGATCTGTTATTAATTTAAGGCAAGTCAAGTGTAAATTGGGAGAAGTTGGGTCGGTTAGTAATGGTTGAAGCAGCATGATTGTGGCAATGATCAGTTCCTTCGGCGTGTTAAGTTATACATGTGATTTACGGTTGTATGTGCGGGCTTGACACCCACCATAATTTGATTGATTTGGGAGGTATTTGATTCAAATGCCCTCATTGTGTAAATGGATTCCGGAAGAGTTATGGCAGCTTAGACAATGACTTGAGGTTTGTATTTTCTGCGATTATAGGAATTCAGGTGCGTGTTGCAATGGTTCTTCTGAAATGAATTAAGGGAAATATTTCTAGCCAATGAAGTATTTATTCTACTAGTAGTTCAGGGGTTATGATGAATTCTTATACTCTCGCATAGAAGCATGATAGGTGCAGCGAGCGGCATGAGGATGGTGTTGATGAGAATGTCACAAGATCAAATGAGCATGGAATAATTCATATGTTTAGAGTAAGCTGGAATTTTCTTTGGTGTCACCTGAGAACGGTGTCCTGTGTAAGAGGCTTTGTGTATTGATTTGCGAGTTATTGATTTGCTTTACAAAATTTGTACGGTTTGCGGTATAGAGGTGCAGACCTTGCTACCTGGTGTAGAAGGTCATAGGAGCATATCCCATGGGAAATTTGTATAAGTGTGGCATGTTAGTCACTTGATTGTTAAGGATTAAAACAAAGTATGGAGATTATGGTACTATCGCTAATATGAGGGTTTATGCCTGAAAGGCGCTCTAGTCATTTAGTTGCGGACTGTGGGAGTTTGGTCCGGAGTGAACGAATGCTCGTGTGTGTAATGAATAGGGCCATTGTGGATCCTTGGAAGGTTGTTGGCCCAGTATGGTATGATCAGAATTGGCTTGAGGTCTGTTGGTTGTTCTAATGTGAATGTGTGCTCTACGTGAGGTCAGATATGTTCATTCAGCATACCATTGCTTACGGAGGATTCTTCGAGCATTGGGTGTTATTCCTGTCATCAACTATTCCATGTAACACTCTAATGTTCTAGGTGGGTTATGAGGCGGCTTGAGTATTCGAACATGTGTTGTGATCCCGTGTAGCTTGTGGTGTTATATGAGCAGGATGGCTCTCAAGATGCAGGTCATTTATTGCACCTTAGTCGTGCTTCGATTTTGTAGTGTATGGCGCTATCCGCCTCCCCAGGGTTGTATTATGCACTCGGCGTGCTAGTGTTCGATAGTCGGGCATTTCGTAAGTATAAGCATTACGACTTGATGATTGTTTCCTTATTGATTTTTATGTGTGGATCGGGTGGCATGCCACCACAAGTACATTGTTTGGATGGGGTGGCTCGCCTCCAGGCTATGTGGGTGGATCGGGTTGCGTGCCGCAACGATGTCACGCTCGAATCGGGTTGCACGCTGCAACAGTGTCATGTTTGGATCAGGTTTCACGCTGTAACAGTGTCATAGTTGAATCAGGTTGCACACCACAAAAGTGAGATTAAGTACGGTTCCTTAGAATTATTTGTGTGTCTTGTTTTCTCATCTCTGAGATAGAGCCATAACGCTAGGTTGGCTATTTTATTAGTTACGCGGGCTGGGTGGTTTTCTCATATTCGAGTTGTAGTTTATTGGTGCTTTGATGGAATTGTATGAGATTTTAGACGGTGTTTGAGGTGGCTTATTGCCCGAATAACTTGTATTTGGTAAGATGAGGTCATTGGACCTGAGATCAGTGCGATCGGAGTTATGTAGGGTATATGAAAGAGAAAATATCTTTATTCAGTTCCGAATGAGGTGATGGCTCTTGTCAGGAGGAGAGACTCCATGATTTATTGATTCGGCAGGTAGTTATAAGTTTCTACACATCTCTTTCGTAGTGGCAGTATCGCGAGAATTGAAACAGGGTTTATATGTGTTATGGGGTGTATTGCAGGTATCAGATTCGTGAAATTGCAGTTATTGTGGTCGGAAGATGTTATTATAGGCAACCGACTTATGTGGTGCATGGTGTGATTTCAGCATAGGTGCATGATCATGTTTTAGAACAGTGTGTAGTGATTGATTCGGTGTTCGTATGTTAATATCGGGTCTCGTAGAGAATTTCATATGTTGAAATTGGGTTCTAAGGCTTGTTAGTTAAGTTTATAAAGAGGATCTTCAGTCTGGCTCGAGCTAATTTGCTCACATGGGTTGCGGTAGCATGGGTAGGTGCACGAGGTGTTTAACAGTGGTTTTGAACAACTCTGGAATAGTTCTTAGCACGTTCGAGGACGAATGTATGTTTAAGTGGGGGAGAATGTAATGACCCGATCGGTCGTTTTGAGCTCTAGCATGTCGTTCAGCGGTTTGAGGCCTTGAGTAGCTTCACTTCAGGTATTATGACTTGTACGTGTGGTCGGAGTTGAATTTCGGGAAGTTCAGAGTTGATTCGGAAAGAAAATTCTAAATTCGAAATCTTTAAATTGGAAGAGTTGAATAAGGTTTGACTTTTGAGTAAACGATTTCGGAATCGGGATTTGAAGGTTCCAGTAGGTTTTTATGATGATTTCGGACTTGGGCGTATGTTCGGATTGAGTATCGGGTGGTCCGCGAGCATTTCGGCGCTTATTATGGAAAGTTGGCATTTTGGAAGTTTAAGAATTTCTTAAGTTTTATTTGAAGTGGACTTTGGTGTTAACGATGTCCGTTTGAGGTTACGAGCCTTGGAATAGGTCTGTATTGGGATTTACGACTTGTGCATAAAGTTTGGCATCATTCCGAAATATTTAAGTGTGATTCGGACGAGTTCGTCGAAGTTTGAATGAGGCCTCGAGCAGGTTTGTGTCATGTATTATGACTTGTGGTGCGATTGGACGGGGTCCCGCGGGCCTCGAGCAGGTTTGCGTCTATGCAGTGAGACACAGAACTCAAGGAATTTTGAATTTTCAATATCCGTTCCATGGTCAGTTCTAATACTTAGAACATTACATCCTAGCTTTTGTTGAATAATTCTTACAAATACACAAAAGACATCAAAGATTTCATCTTTGGATCCCAAAAACAAAGTCCAAGTATACCTGGAGAAGTCATCAACAATTACCAACACATAACTCTTAGCTCCTCTTCTCCTTATTCTCATTGGTCCATATAGGTCCATGTGAAGGAGTTCCAGAGGTTTAGAGGTACTTACAAACTTCTTAGATTTAAAGGATGACCTAAAATGTCTCCCTGTAACACATGCATCACATACCTTGTCAGAGGTGAACTCAACTTTAGGTAGCACAAGGACCAAGTCCTTTGCTGCCAACTTGTTGAGTTGAGAGAGACTGGCATGTCCCAGTCTTCTATGCCATAGCAATGGATCATCTTCCACTACACTCAAGCACGTGTGCTCGCTCTGGGGAAGTGACATAATCGATATCTTGTAGACATTATTATGTCTCTTACCCTTTAACACAAGTTCATCTGTATCAAGCTTAGTGACAGTGCAAATTTTGAAATTGAATTTTACCTCATTTCCTTTGTTGCACATTTAAGAGATGCTAAGAAGATTGTTTTTAAGACCTACCACATAATACACATTTTCTATAGCATGAGAGAGTGACTTTCAAACCTTGCCAATACCTATTATCTGGCCCTTTTTCCCATTTCCAAATGACACACTCCCTCACTGGAAAGCTGTCAGTGAGAGGAAGTTTTTCTTTTCTCCAGTCATATGTCTTGAGCAACCACTGTCTAGATAACAATCATGATTATTTCCTCTCACCTTAGCCTGCACCAAATTCACAAGTTAGTCTTGAGAATCCAGATAAGCTTGAGTCCCTTTCTGTTAGCAAAATGACGAATAAGATCCCTTCTTGCCCAAAAGGGGAGAGGATTAGAAGTTGTTTTCTTGTTAACCCTAATCCGCTTAGTTTGGACAGGGGGATTAACCTTTGGCTCCTCTTCCTTCTTCAAATTTTTATCAATACCAAAGGTGTTTCTAAACTGAGCATGAATTAAGGCAGGACAAGTATCTCTGAAGTGTCCTACTCTTCCACAATGAGTGCACATGTTATTATCAGAAATTCTTACATACTTTGGGTCAAACTTGTCACACCTCCTTTTTCCGACACAGGGTTGGATACGGGAGTTTTTCCAATTAAAGTGAC
>ML328130.1:0-65088 GCA_005239505.1 Nicotiana paniculata | reverse complement strand
AATCCTATATTACTTGTCGACCACGTACACTTGCGTGTGCATTGGGAAATCAACCAACAGTTGACGTCGCATTCCAAGAATTTTTCAATATTCGACTTGCGTGGTGATATGGAAATTGAACTACACGAGTCAAGGAGATATTGCGAGGAGGAAAGGCAAAGGCCATACAATTTACAATTTGAAAGAGTAACAAGGCAAACTGACATTTCCTCACATGAAAGCCAAGAAGTGCAAAATGAAGAAATTAACGCTTGGCTCGATCATTTACTTATCACCCCCTCCCACCACCACTCGTGGTCACAAGCTTGAATCCAAACTAGGTGCCCAGTTCATATCATCCAAGTGGCGAGAAAAGTGGTAAAGTTGCTCCGCGTTGTGCCACGGCGTTAAATGCGGCGCTTGGTGGGAGGCAACCCATCGTTTTCTAAATCTTTAGTCATTTTGAAATTTACATTGTTTTTTTAAAACTAATCTACCTAGTTTTAGAATTTTTTGGAGTTGATTTGAGTAGGTCGGGGTGACGGAGAGCAACAAAACCAGTAGCAGAAAGTTGCAGAAGCACCAGCATTCGCATTTGAAAATGGCCCAACTCGCAAAATCGAAAAAACTGTCGCATTTGCGACTACTGCTGAAACCTGGAAGTTCGCAATTGCGAACAGGGTGTCACAAATGCGACATCAGAGGGGTTTTAATGAGTCTGGTCGTTAATTTTATTTAAAAGCAGCAAAGTCTTTTGAGACAAAAAAGAGACTGACGGCTGGTACTCTCCCAAACTTCAAATTCTCAGATTTCCACTCCTAAGTGCAAGCATCCAGGTATGATCGCTTAATCATTTCATCATCATCTTATTCTTCTTTTTCCTTCATTTATTTTTCTCAAAACCTAGGTTTCCAATGGTTCCTTACAAAAGAAAATGTATATTTTGCTAAATCGTGTACTAATTTCTAGGTGAGGTTGGTTGAGAGTGTGAGCCTAATGCTATGCTAGAGATTGGGGAAGTATGAGTACCCATGATTATATTAAAATAGGAGTGGTTTAGGTGTTGAGGTTCGTAGCCGAATCGTAGAAATTTTTCTTGCAATTTGTGGTTATATGTGATGTTTATTGCCTATTTGAGTTCCTAAAAACTGATTGGTGTGTTTAAAGTGGGATTCATGGAAAAAAATTTCATGCTTGAAAACTGTTCTAGGGCTGGGGACGAAGGGTCGCAATTGCGATGGCCTCTTCGCATTTACGAAGAGGTGGTCTCAATTGCAAATGTTGGCAGCCCTTACCATCTTCGCATTTGCGAAACCTGTGAAAACCTGATGCCTTCACAATTGCGAAGAAAATGTCACAATTGTGACATCAGAGAGCAGACACCTGCAGATTTGAAATTTTTTTTAAAAAATTTCTAAGGCTGGTTTCGTTTGTGTCACGACTCAAAATCCATAAGGTTGTGATGGCCTGGACACCACTATCAGGCAAGCCAATCATTAAATGGTTAAGTTAAATTTCCTGTTTTAGCATTTTTGAAATCATTACCTTTCACTTAACACGTAATATCTAAATAAAATCCATTAAGTAGAAATAACAGTCCAAAATTCCATTTTGATAAAATACATCCCAAACACATCCCAGAACCCGGTGACACAAGTACATGAGCCATTTCTAAGAATTTTACAAATTCTAAAAAGCTTGTCCGAAATAAAAATTGGACAAGGAATAAAATGAGAATGCAATACATATATGAACACTCTACCGGCTGCGGGTCGTCTCCAAGTGATGCAGCTCGTCTAAGTCTCCAAGTCAGCCATATTTCTATGAAGGTACCTGTGCAACAAAATGCACAGCAAGTGTAGCATGAGTACGAAAACAACGTGTACTCAATAAGTATCCCGCCTAACCTCGAAGAGGTAGTGACGAGAAGTCGACTTGACACTCACTAAGGTCCAACCAAATAATTTAACAAGATATGATCAGTAATAGGCATACGAGGATGATACAAAAACAGTAAACATTAAAGATAAATGTAATTCAAATAAGTACTGGAAGTAAATAAAAAATTACTACTTCATTTTCCCCCAAATATCTTGTCACTTGAAAATCCATAAAATCATTAACAATGTAACATGCGCATGAAGGACAACCGGCCTGAACCATCATAATAATCATATATGTGCACTGCCGAGGGTCGAACGGCCCGAACCATAATTACATCTTCCAATCGCGTTGTGGCATACGGCCCGCTCCCACGAGAGTGGGGGAAATAACACTCCGCTCGCGGAATGTAAATTGCGAAGCGTTCACATACAGTCATGGACAATCAACAGTCCACCCCGACGACATCGGGAAAATAAATACTCAAGTAAATGACAAATTTCTCTTTTAAAGGTCACAAAAATAGTATTTATATCTTTTCAGAAATCCATTTTTACCAAGTTCAGTAAGGTTTAAACATTTTGGAATTCGTCAGCAAAGATAAAAGAACAGAAAATAAAACAAGCTTTCGCGTCCTAAACTGCCCGGACATAAACATAATAGTAGCTACGCACGGACTCCCATCACTTCGTGCGTACATAGCCCCCAAAAATAGTAGCACATATTTAATTAGTTCACATATGGGGACAATTCCCCCTCACAAGGTTAAAAAGGAGACTTACCTCGCTCCGAAATTCCATAACCGACTTCCAAGCCCTTCCGACGACTCCAATAGACGCACAACGCCCCAAAACCATCCAAATAACGACAAACCAATGAAAATATACTCTAATATTTGCAACAATTCAAATTATATAAATTCCCAACTCCGTCAAGGAATTGACCAAAATGCCCATGGGCCCACGTACCCGGATTTCGAAATTTCTCGAAGATAAACTCTACCCGTAGCTTTACTAGCTCAAGTACACAATTTACTCAAATTCCATGCTCAATTTCGTGGTCAATATTCAAAAATACCAAATTCTAGGTTTTTCTTCAAAATTTTATAATTCTCACAATTCCCATACTCAAACCCGTACCTAGACCATGCATTTAACTTAAAATGAGTTGGAATAACTTAACTTGTGATCCTTGACGAAAATCCCTATTTGAAGATCCCCACAATCGCCCATGCCAAATTAAAATAGGAGGAGAAATGGTGAAATTCCCGTTTTAAAACAATCTGCCCAAGCCTCAATTCCGCACCTGTGGTCCATACCTCGCACCTGCGCTCCCGCAGGTGCGCCCAAGAGCACGCACCTGCGGCTTTCTTCTCCTCCAGTCGGATCCGCACCTGCGCCCCATTGTCCGCATCTGCGTCTTCACAGGTGCGGAAATTACATCGCTCCTGCGCTCCCAACCAAGCTAGCAAAATCTCGCACCTGTGGCAAAAGCCTCGCAGGTGCGGTCACACCAGATGACAGCAACCTCAGCACTTCTTCAAACTCCAAACTTGATCCGTTAACCACCCAAGGCCCCCGGAACCCCGTCCAATTTCACCAACCTGTTCCAAAACATAATGCGGACTTACTCGAGGCCTCAAATCACATCAAACAATGCCGAAATCACGAATCGCACTAAAATTCAAACTTTATGAGCTTGAAATTTCCAACTTCTACATCTGATGCCGAAACCTATCAAATCACAACCGATTGAAATCAAATTTTGCACAAAAGTCATATACGACATTACGGACCTGCTCCAACTTCAGGAATCGCATTCTGACCCCGATATCAAAATTTCCACTTCCGGTCGGTTTTCTCAAAAACCTTCAAATTTCCATCTTTAGCCAAATGACTTCAAAATAACCTACGGACATCCGAATTCACTTTCGATCGCACTCCCAACTCGAGTATCACCATGCGGAGCTATTCCCAGGATCGGAATCCCAAAGAGACATCAATAAAGTTGAAATGCGCCACAATATATGCCGAAATGCTCCCGGGTTATCCAAAGCCCGATCTGGACATACGCCCAAGTCCAAAATCATCATACGAACCTACAGGAACCTTCAAATCCCGATTCGGAGGTCGTTTACTCAAAATTCCATTCTTAGTCAATTTCTCCAACTTAAGGCTTCTGGAATGAGAATTTTCTTTCCAATTTGACTCCGAACTTCCCGAAATTCAACTCCGACCATGCCCACAAGTCATAATACCTGACATGGAGCTGCTCATGACTTCAAACCGCTGAACGAAGCTCTAGAGATCAAAACGACTGGTCGGGTCATTACATTCTCCCCCACTTAAACAGACGTTTTTCCTCGAACGTGCTAGTGCTAAGAACTGCTCTGGAGTTATCTGAAATCACTGTCTAACACCTCGTGCACCTGCCCGTTCTACCACAACCCAGTTGAGCACATTAGCTTGATGAAGCCTGAAGACATCCTCCTTTATCCATACAATCAGCTCAGAACCCAATTCCAATACCTGACTAAGACCACCATCTTATTACAAACCAATAAGGGNCGTTCCATGAACCTTAATAGCCAAAATTCCACAAATTTGATGCTCCCAATGCATCTGATGATATACATATACTTCCTGCTATAATGCTGGCGATACCACCATAACGGAGGAGATGTGTAGAAATTGCTAACCAATTGCAGAGTTAACCAAACATTGAATCCTTCCTCTTGACTAAGACCACCATCTTATTACAAACCAATAAGGGTAACTGTCCTTCAATGTATTTTACATAATCTTATCGCACTAGATCCCTGATCCAAAAATCTCGTCTCACCCAGTATGAACTGCTCAGACAACAAATCACCCCAAACATGACCAACAGTCTCACATGACAACACAACGCGCTACTAGGCCATAACTCGAACATGATACATAAAGAAATGACTCAAGAAAAGACTTCTCAACTCACGCAACTTATTATGAAATCTTCTCAGAAAATAGAAAGTAAAACACAAGAAAAAATAAATGTAGGAACCTTACTCATCATCGCACTGTTGCGGCGTGCAACCCGATCCAAATAACATACCTGTGGCGGCGTGCCAGCCTATCCCATCATAAAATTCACATAAGGAAATATAAACAGAGCAGAATTGCTCACTATTACAAATTACTGAATATCGGTCACAAGCACGCTAAGTGCATTATACCATCCTGGGGAGACTAATAGAGTCATATGCTACCAAAACTTAAGCACAAGTAAGGTGTGATATATAATCTTAATCTCAAGAGACATCCTGCTCACATAACCTCATCACTACGCGGAATCTCAACACCTAAGAAATTATCAAGCCGTTTCACAGCTCACACGGTACAATCATAATATCACATGAATTTGAAGAAAACGGAACAACATCTGATATTCCAACACCCCTCCTTGAGGAGCGCTATACTGAAATGGACACATCTGACTCGCATGAAGCCCATAATCTTGTTTAAATCCATTCACACGTCAAGTCGATTCTGCTCGCACGGAACTAGGTTGGTAGCCTTACCTGGGTCCAAAATAGCCCACTTCCTCTCATTAACACGCAAGATCAACCATCATAGCCGGGACAACATCCCACAACTCACAACAAAGATGAACTGAACGCCTTCCAAGAATACATTCTCAAATAGGTAACATTACACTTCCTCAACCTCGGTCCAATTTTCAATCCATCAGGTGACTACAAGTCACACTTATGCAATATTCCCGCGGTCATGCTTACACGACCTTCCACGCAAGGCAACAAGTCTGCACATCCATACCTCCGACCACACTAATGTTGTAAAGCAAAGCAAGAATTCCATAACCAGGACACAAAGCCTCTTTCATCAAACACTGATCTCAGATGACGCTGAAGTCATCACCTGCTTACTTAAACATTCAAATCCCTTTTTCCCTTGCTCACCCGAGCTCATGACACCCTTGACGACGCCGAACCGCAACCCTGATCCTTACTTCCAGCTCCACACTAATTACTGCACCTAACATGCCGATATGGAATAGCATAGGAATTCCATCATAACTCCTGAACCGCTAATAAAGAAAACACTTAATCACATAGAAACCTCTCATTAATTCAATTCAAGGGGACCATAACACACGAGAGTGAATTCTCACAATCACAAAATAGGCAAATCCTCAAGTAATAGTCTATACCACCATAATCCTTTTGGGATCCGCCTCAACTTGACAAGCCTTAATACTTGAATGCTTCCAAATTAAATCTGTTACGGCGGCCGTCAAACCTCGCACACACTGTGCAAACCACACGCATAACTCAATCACACAGGAGGAATTGATCACCGTCGTACATGTGCCATTTCAACCACGGCTAACCAATCTATCTTCTCTTAATTATCCTTATTTTCCTCAGAAAATAATAGTAACCACATTCAACACATAACAAACTCCATCCTCACTCATCCCGAAAGTGGCCTTGATTCACGAGACCATGCTGCCTCAATCCCACAAACCGTCTCATACCCTCCTTATGTGCATTCACATCTCCGATCGATATCCCCCGTCCTGATAATCTTTCTACAAATCCGGAGTTTACTTCTCTCACTCTCCCAATACTATCCTACACGCTGAAACATATCATAGAACACCCCAACCATCTTCTCTTTTCTCATAAATTATACTGCAAAAGCTCGACTCTTAATCATACTGCTGCTTGAAACCCTTAAACACCGCATTCTTAATCTTTGAATTCATTAGGACCACTATTGAGAGTCACCCACTCTGACTGGCCCCGAACACAATCAATTCCAAGGCTCTTCTAGCACATGCACACCTTCTCAATGAAGCACGTGACTGAGTCACTACCCTTACAACTCGCCTATGCCTTAAGCATAAATTCTAAATCTCCCAAAACCTAACCCTGGTATAATAGGACCAACTTGTGCACATATTTATCAAATCCCATGCACAATTACCACTCTACTCCTTTCCCTCAACTGTACTAACTTGCCAATATGCCAACAATCCGCAACCCTATGAGAAGACCATCCTACAACCCAACTGCAGGCGGTGGCACTCCCCCACTTAGCCCGAAGCCACTCCTTGCACCACTCTAGACCCTGTTTAGATCCTTTCTCCTTTGTTAACATGATCATGCTTGACCAATCCGTCCAATTCCTCTGAATTCTCCTATCAGCATTCCCTAAATGCTCAAATTCTCTAGCACCATTCACACATTCTGCCTCCTACCGAATAGCCACCAGAATCCCTCGTAGAAACTTACCAATCATGCAACCACTAACCTACTCACAGGAGATAACCCACTTGTGGAAATCACCAAGTGATACCTTCCAACGACGCTGAAATACACACTCTCTGCATCATCAATACCTCATCCTAAGACTGCTCTCATTCACCAACTTTACCAGTCCGTCCGCTCCTCATGGACATCTACTAAATGCGCTACAACATATTCAAATTTACCGCCACATTGTGTCCTACTTCATTCCTAATAACTCCTCCCTGTTGTATCCAACCTTCCGCCGAAATAACCCACATTTCAACTTAAGCTCGTGGACCCAATCACCCTCCACTAGAACTCTCAAACTTTCCCTCAAGATAGGCAGTTGTCTTACCACTGAACTCATGTGCTACGCTGCCACTCTCTCACTTGTTAAACTCATTCCTTTAAACAACTACCTGACCTCCATTCCTTACACCTGGCCTTTTAGAAAGGGAACCACCGCCTAGCACTTTTCACATATCTTCCTTCATTGTATGGTGCCCAATTCCTACCTTAATTCAATATCATTCTCTGCTGCTCTTACACCAGTAGATTACCACGACTTCAAACTCTCCGAGGATCATCTTTCTCGAACTACCTTCATTAAAAATGACTATTCAGTCCTAAACCACCACGCAACATGATCTCTGACAACCGCTTCTTCAATATTACTTCACAACACTCTGACCCAATGCAACCGAAGAAACCATAACACCAACAGACTTAACACATTCCATTCGATCAATGACGATAATATCACATCACAGGTGAATATCCTACCTTACTTGAAAACACCAAGTCTTACTACTTTATCAACCCAAAACATGACCATTTATAATCCAAATGCCTTTCCTCCGCCAGAACTAAAATACTGAAATCTCGAAATCACACTCTGAGAAGACCTCCCTTCAAGTCATTCATCACCCCAATGCATGGGCGAGCATTCTACCATCATAGTGACACTGTCTGGTAACCATTCGTCAGCATCATCACAACCTGAGCATAACCTCAAAGTCCCCGGAATCACAGTTACTGGCTGAAACAACATATTACTCCTCCGCAGAACAACGACAATAGCCTTAGTCAACTTCGTCGGGGGAAACATCCCGCACCATACCCATAGCGCCATTTCAATTCCTCAAATTCCTGATTCATAGCAAGCGCTTCGCGACGCATAATATTGAGTAGGAAGACACGTAGGCATAAGCCTCGGAGGAATCAAATCGCACGATGAGGAATTAAGAAGGGAAGTACTCTTAACAGCCCTGTAGCCTCTCGAAGATAAGTACAGACGTCTCCGTACTGATCCGCAAGACTCTACTAGACTTGCTCATGACTCGTGAAACCTAAGGGAACCTAGAGCTCTGATACCATGTCGACACGACCCAAAATCCATAAGGTCGTGATGGCGTCGGACACCACTGTCAAGCAAGCCAATCATTAAATGGTTAAGTTAAATTTTTTGTTTTAACATTTTTGAAATCATTACCTTTCACTTAACACGTAATATCTAAATAAAATCCATTAAGTAGAAATAATAAGTCCAAAATTCCATTTTGATAAAATACATCCCAAACACATCCCAGAACCCGGTGACACAAGTACATGAGCCATTTCTAAGAATTTTACAAATTCTAAAAAGCTTGTCGGAAATACAAATTGGACAAGGAATAAAATGAGAATGCAATACATATATGAACACTCTACCGACTGCGGTCGTCTCCAAGTGATGCAGCTCGTCTAAGTCTCCAAGTCAGCCATATTGCTTTGAAGGTGCAACAAAATGCACAGCAAGTGTAGCATGAGTACGAACATAACGTGTACTCAGTAAGTATCCCGCCTAACATCGAAGAGGTAGTGACGAGAGGTCGACTTGACACTCAGTAAGGTCCACCCAAATAATTTAAAAAGATATGATATCAGTAATAGGCATGCGAGGATGATAGAAAAAGTAAACATTAAAGATAATTGTAATTCAAATAAGTACTGGAAGTAAATAAACAATTACTACTTCATTTTTCCCCAAATATCTTGTCACTTCAAAATCCATGAAATCATTAACAACATAATGTTGCATACGGAATAAGGACAACCGGCCTGAGCCATCATAATAATCATATATGTGCACTGCCGAGGGCGAACCGCCCGAACCATAATTACATCTTTCAATTTCGTCGTGGCGTACGGCCCGCTCCCATGAGAGTGGGGGAAATAACACTCCGCTCACGGAATGTAAATTACGAAGCGGTCATACACAGTCATGCACAATCAACAGTCCACCCCGACTACATCGGGAAAACAAATACTCAAGTAAATGACAAATTTCTCTTTTAAAGGTCACAAAAATAGTATTTAAATATTTTCCAGAAATCCATTTCTACCAAGTTCAGTAAGGTTTAAACATTGGAATTCGTCAGCAAAGATACAAGAACGGAAAATAAAACATGCTTTCGGGTCCTAAATTACCCTGACATAAACATAATAGTAGCTACGCACGGACTCCCGTCACTTTGTGTATACGTAGCCCCCACAAATAGTGGAACATATGTAATTAGTTCACATATGGGGACAATTTCCCCTCACAAGGTTAGAAAGGAGACTTACCTCGCTCCGAAATTCCATAACCGGATTCCAAGCCCTTCCGACGACTCCAATGGATGCACAACGCCCCAAAACTATCCAAATAACGAAAAACCAATGAAAATATACTCTAATATTTACAACAATTCAAATTACATAAATTCCCAACTCCGTCAAGGAATTGACCAAAATGCCCTCGGGCCCACGTGCCCGGATTCCGAAATTTCTCGAAGATAAACTCTACCCGCAGCTTTACTAGCTCAAGTATACAATTTACTCAAATTTCATGCTCAATTTCGTGGTCAATATTCAAAAATACTAAATTCTAGGTTTTTCTTCAAAATTCCATATTTTCTCACAATTCCCATACTCAAATCTGTACCTAGACCATGCATTTAACTTAAATTGAGTTGGAATAACTTACCTTGTGATCCTTGAAGAAAATCCCTCTTTGAAGCTCCCACAATCACCCATGCCAAATGAAAATAGGAGGAGAAATGGCAAAATTCCCGTTTTTAAAATAATCTGCCCACGCCTCATTTCCGCACCTGCGGTCCATACCTCGCACCTGCGCTCCCGTAGGTACGCCCAAGAGCCCATACCTGCGGCTTCCTTCTCCTCCAGCCGGATCCGCACATGCGCCTCATTGTCCGCATTTGCGCCTTCGCAGGTGCGGAAATTACATCGCAACTACACTCCCAGCCAAGCCAGCAAAATCTCGCACCTGCGGCGCCAAAGCTGCACCTACGGCCAAAGTCTCGCAGGTGCAGTCGCACAAGATGATAGCAACCTCAACACTTATTCAAACTCCACAAGGCCCCCGAGACCCCATCCAATTACACCAACCTATTCCAAAACATAATGCGGACTTGATTGAGGCCTCAAATCACATCAAACAACGCCAAAATCACGAATCACACTAACATTCAAACTTTATGAACTTGAAATTTTCAACTTCTACATCCGATGCTGAAACCTATCAAATAACAACCGATTAACCCCAAATTTTTCACACAAGTCATATTCGATATTACGAACCTGCTCCAACTTCCGGAATCGCATTCCGACCCCGATATTAAAACTTCCACTTCCAGTCGGTTTTCTCAAAAACCTTCAAATTTCTATCTTTAGCCAAATGACTTCAAAATAACCTACGGACATCCGAATTCACTTCTGATCGCGCTCCCAACACCAAAATCACCATGTCAGCTATTCCCAGGCTCAGAATCCCAAACGGATATCAATAACACTAAAATGCGCTTCAAGTCAAACTTAGGAAATTTCTTTAAAATGCTGACTTCCACAATATACGATGAAATGCTCCCGGGTTATCCAAAGCCCGATCCGGACATACGCCCAAGTCTGAAATCATCATACGAACTTGCAGGAACCTTCAAATCCAATTCGGAGGTCGTTTACTCGAAATTCTAATCTTAGTCAATTTCTCCAACTTAAGGCCTCTGAAATGAGAATTTTCTTTCTAATTTTACTCCGAACTTCCCGAAATTCAACTCCGACCATGCCCACGAGTCATAATACCTGACATGGAGTTGATCATGACTCAAACCGCTGACGCACTAGAGCTCAAAACGACCGGTCGGGTCGTTATAGTATGTCCAATCATTTCTTTGGCATCTTTGAATCATTTTGCACATATTTCGTAGCCATAACACGTTTTCACTCCTATTCTTTGTTTGCAGGTACATAAACTTAAAATGAGCACTAACTATGATGAATCCGCACAATACAGTCCTTTGGAGATTGAGGAAAATTGTGACCAACACCGATTCTTGGCATGCGAGTGCCAGGAACGGTATCATGCCGAGTTAATCTCGAAGAAGTTGCTCCCGAAAAGTGGGATAGTGTTAGATAAGGTCTCGGAACGTCTTCATGAGTTCTACCAGCTACTTGTAGACATGGGCTGGATTTATTTCTCCCCTCAACCTTGCAGAGCCAATGAGCAATGGGTGAGGGAGTTGTACGCAAATCTCTCGGCCATCAGGTTGAAAAAACCAAAGATAAGGATTCGCGGCACAGTGGTGCATTTTCGAGCAGAAGCTGTGAACCATGGCTATCACCTCCAAGACCATGATATGGACCCATTCCGTGCAAAATATTGTGTTCCAGGGGATTGGTTGGTCTCCAAATTATGCCCGGGTGTGGATGTTCCTTGGGCAGCGGAAAAGAGAGGAATCACATCCAAGGAGTTCACTGCTGAAGTTAAGATATGGCTGGCCATTATATGCAGTCGCGTCTCTCCGGTCTCAAATATATGGAATGTATCTATAATGAGAGCCCAGATGGTAGCATGCATTCTTGATGGTATTCCGCTCAATGTTGGTGAGATCTTCATCAATGAACTGAGGGAGTATCGGTAATTAAACGATCCATCATTGATATTCCCATCCCTTATCACTGAGCTGTGCCAACTTGCTAGGGTTGAGGAGGATCGGGGGACAACTGGATAGAGCCGGGAAAGCCTATCAACCCTTTAAAGAAAAGAGGAGAGCACGGAGCAGTCAAGAGCAAAAAAAGGAAATTGGGATTGTCTTCTCAGACCGAGCAGGTTATCCAACCTTCATCTTCCACCGGATGAACATTTTCTATGCTTTCCAAGGAAATGCGGCAGATTCGCAAGCTTGTACCTCACCTTCCTTAGGGACCTGGGGAAACATCTGAGGGACCTTCTACATACATTTCAAAGAAAGACTTTCAAAAGAACCTTGATGATCAAAAGAAGCAGGGGGATCACCTAAATCATTTGGAGAAGCATATACAGATTTGGCCACGACACATGGTGGATTGAGCTCTTCTCATGCCAAACTAGCAAATGCACACACCACAATGAAGAAGAGAGATAAATTCTTCACCCGCATGTGGAAGGGTGTGAAGGGTCTATTGAAAGTTCTAAAGCCTCAAGAGCCACTACCATCGACTGAGCCGGAAGAGGATGATGATGCTCCACTCCATTGGTCTGAGGAAGAAGGAAAAGAAGATGTGACGGAGTACGACAGTGAGGAGAGCACTTGATGCAGTATTCAGGGAGCACCCTTCACCATTTTATTCTATCTTGATTAGTTGCATTGGGGACATTGCACCATATTGAGTTGGGGGTGGCTTCTTGCATAACTGTGGATGTGATGTTATTTTGTTTCCAAGTGAATTGGTATTTGTTTTTTTTTTTTTTTTCATGTGACGTTATTTCATTTTCATGTGAATTGTTATATTATATGTGATGACCCAAAGGGTCATCTTATAAATTTAAGAATCCATTCCAGGATCATTAGCTTTAAAAATATTAACTTTAATTACCTCTATTTGTGTGCTCAGTCTGGGCGTGAAACCTAAAAGCTTTATTGTGAAAATATGAGAAATAGAAATATTTGGAATTTAAAACTTGGTTTTAGTTGACTTTGTTCAACATTTTTAGTAAACGGACCTGAAACTATATTCTGACAATCCCGGGAGGTCCGCAGTAAAATATGGGACTTGGTCGTATGCCCGGAATTGAATTCCGAGGTCCCTAGCCATAGAAATCAATTTTTGAAGAAATTGTTTTGCTGGATTTTAATGAAATAAAGACATGAATTAATAATTAAAACCATTGGTATCGGGACCATATTTTGGTCCTGGATCTCGATACAGGTTTGTTATGATGTTTACATCCCATCTGTGAAATTGGGTAAGAATCGGAGTTGATTTGACGTGATTCGGACGTCCGGTTGAGAAATAGTGAAATCGAAGTGTTCTTGAGATAAAATGATGAGTTTTGAGGTGAAATTCGTAGTTTTAGATGTTATTTTTATGATTTTATCACACGAGTAAGTCCGTATGATATTTTTAGACTTGCGTGCATGTTTGGTTTAGAGCCCGAGGGCTCGGGTGAGTTTCGGGCAGGCTTTAGGATGTTTTTAAACTTGTAAAATCTGTTGGTGCACCAGTACTGGTGTGCCCGCACCTGCAAACCTTGGGCCGCATGTGCGAGAGGAAGGCTGCAGGTGCAACCCAGGCCAGCTTCCCCTTTTTCCGCAGATGCGGACTTCATGCGCAGAAGCAGGACCACAGAAGCGGACAATTGTCCGCAGGTGCGGCCCCAGTGGCCATTTCTCTTTTCCGCAGAAGCGGGAGAACGTCCGCACGTGCGCAAGCGTAGGTACGACCCAAGCACCGCAGGTGCGAGGGTCGGGCAGTGAGTTCATATTAATTAGAACTCCAGCCTTTTTATTCTTATTTTTCACACAGGTAGAAGACCTAGGGCGATTTACTCAAGGATTTTTCTTCCAAAATCATAGGTAAGTGTTCATTAACTCTTTTCTTTCAATTACCCAATGGTTTTCATCACTTTCCAATCCAAAATAAAGAATTTTCATGGTACAATTTGAGGGTTTGGGTAGAATTAAGGAATTTTGTAAAAAAAAAGGGATTTTGACCTCGAATTGAGGTTCGATTTTGAAACTAATTGCATATTCGGGCTCGGGGATGAGTGGGTAAACGGAATTTTGTCTGAACCCTGAGTTTGGACCAAGCGGGCCCGGGGTCAGTTTTTAAACTTTTTTTAGAAAACTTAGAAAAATCATAAATTTTCAGTAAAGTTACTTCCTTTAGCCTTAATTAATAATATTGAGCTAATTATTATTAGATTTGAGCAGGTTAGAGAAAAATTCGAAAGGACAAGCAGTAATTGAGCAGTGAGTGGCCTACAAAATTGAGGTAAGTGTTTGGTTTAACCTTGGCTTGAGGGAATAGGAATCCCCAACTTAAATGTTATGTGAATTCTCATGTGTGTGGTGTATAGGTGAGGTGACGAGTATCTATGCACCTCCAAATTGTCAGTTAAACATGATCCTTTCCCCGTTTCCAATTATTTGCTTCTCGCTTAATTGTTTCATGATCATTGAGGTTTATATGTCTATTTGGATTCGTTGATTCATTGTTAAGCATTGCTCCAAGTAATTTGGAAGTGTTGGTTGTTCTCTTCATTTTGTTGTGTTACATAAGGATTAGGATGGTTGTCAGTGTTAGGTACCAGAGTGGAGTTGAGCACAACCTTTCACCCTCAGACGGACATGCAGTCTGACCGTACGATTCAGATTCTTGAGGATATGCTTCGTTCCTGTGTGATGGATTTTGTAGGGCCATGGGACCGATACTTTCCGATTGCAGAGTTTTCTTATAATAAACTACCGTTACAGCATTCAGATGGTGTCGTATGAGGCTTTATATGGTAGGCGGTGCAGGTCACTAGTGGGATGGTTTGAGCCGGGCGAGGCCCGATTGTTGGGTACATATTTGGTCCAGGATGCCCTGGACAAGTTAAAGGTGATTCAAGAAAGGCTTCGCATGACTCAATCCAGGAAGAAGAGCTATGCGGACTGGAAGGTTCGTGATTCGACATTTATGACTGGTGACCTGGTTTTGCTTCGGGTATCGCCTATGAAGGGCATCATGAGGTTCGAGTAGAAGGATAAGCTAAGTCCGAGGTTTATTGGCCCTTTTGAGGTATTGCGGCGGGTTGGGTAGGTTGCTTATGAGTTGTCCTCGCCTCCCAACCTAGAAGGATTTCATCCGGTATTCCACGTCTCTATGCTCTGGAAGTATCACAGTGACCCGACCCATGTTTTGGATTTCAGTTCAGTCCAGTTGGGCAAGGATTTATCATATGTCGAGGAACCAATAGCTATATTGGATAGAAAGGTCAGAAAGCTCAAGTCAAAGAATATTGCATCAGTAAAGGTTCAGTAGAGGGGTTATCCAGTCGAGGAGGCGACTTGGGAGACCGATCAGGATATGCGTAGTCAGTACCCTCATCTTTTCACACCTTCAGGTATGTCTCTAGTACTCGTTCAAGGACGAACGATTTTCTTAAAAGGAGGAGGATGTAACGACCCGATCGCTCGTTTTGAGAGTTAGCGCCCCGATCCCTTAATAACTTCTTCTCCCATGTCTATTTCTTCTTTTCGAACTTGTCGGAACGTTGAGTGGTTAAATTCAGAGGGATTTAGGACACATAGTCCTTAAATGTGAAATTAAGCTTTAGAAATCGGGCCGTAGTTAGAACTATGTAAAGACGGATTCGAAATGGAATTTTTTCGACTTTGTTAGCTCCGTTGGGTGATTTCGGGGCTAGGAGCGTGTTCGGAATGTGTTTTCGAGGTCTGTAGTAGAGTTAGGCTTGAATTGGCGAAAGTTAGAATTTCGGCGATTTCGGCCGATTGGTGAAATTTTGATATCGGGCTCAGAATGGAATTCTAGAAATGACAGCAGGTCCGTGGTATCATTTATGAACCGTGTGTAAAATTTTAGGTCATTCGGATGAGTTTTGATGTGTTTCGGCATCAGATATAGATTTTTAAATTTCATAAGTTCTTAGGCTTGAATCTATGCACAAACGATGATTTCGATGTTATGAGAAGTGTTTTGAAGGATCGACTAAGTTCGAATGAGGTATTAGGATTGGTTGGTAGGTTTGGTTGAGGTCCCGGGGTCCTCGGATGTGGTTCGGGTGCTCAAACAGGCAAATTTGGCCTTAAGCTTATTGCTGGTTTTTCTGGTTTTATAGCAGCAGCCTTTTGTTCATCGCCGTCGCGTGAATTCATCCGCGATCGCATAAGGTAAGCTGAGGCAGGCAAGAAATTATTATATGCTATCGCACAAGTTTCTCCACGATCGCAGTGCTTGGGCAGTCTAGTCTCCGCGTTCGCATAGTCCATGTCGCGATCGCATAGAATACCTTAGGCAGCTGGAGTTTTTAGTATTGTTCTACACGGTCGCGTGAAGCCAACCGCGATCGCGTAGCTTTGAGTGGATAAAGTCCGCGATCGCAATCTATATGCTGCGTTTGTTTAGAGGAATTTTAGGTGTGTGTTGGAATACTCTTCGCGATCGCGACTGGAAGTACGCAATCGCATAGAACAAATAGCTGGGAAGAACATTTAAAGACCGAAATTCGAGGGTTTGAACTATTTTCACATTTTTGAACTTGAGAGCTCGGGAAGTGCGATTTGGGTTTTGCACTTAGGCAACTTGGGTAAGTGATTCATACCCGATTTAGACTAATTTCCATGATTATACTCTTTAATCTAGCCTTTAAATTCGAATTTTTGGTGGAAAATTTTGGGAAAATTGGATAAACTTCTTAGGTCGAATTCTTGAGTTTTGATTGGTATTTTGACATCCTATTTGAGTAATTCTTATATAGTTAGACTCGTGAGTGAATGGGTGTCCGGGATGTATAATTTTTACCCGATTCCGAGACGTGGGCCCGTGGGACTTTTTGGGCAAACTTCCTAATTTCGCGTATTAGCTTCAAACTAATTTGCCATTTTGATTCCTTAAAGTGATATTTACATTATGCAATCGAATTGATTAGATTTGGGACACCTGGAGTCGGATACTCATGGCAAGAGCGTGGTTTTGAATTGATTTGAGTAGCCAGTCGAGGTAAGTGGCTTGCCTAACTCTGTGTTGGAGATTTCCCCTTAGGCTATTTTAACATTGTTTTGTGTTGTTTGGGCGCCGTGTACGTGAGGTGATGAGTACGTACACGGGCCATTGTTGCTAAGACTCCATTTTTTCCTCCATGACTTAAATCATTTCATTCTTATTTCACTGTCTCATGTATTGACTATGTAGCTTAGATTAGGAAATAGCATGTCTACCTGTTTTACTTGAACTTTCCCTATTTATTACTTGTATTCGGTATTTGTACTGCATTGCATATTTCAATTGGGACTACGGACGAGATTCTGGGAGCTTTCCCCTGTACTGCATTGCATATTTAAATTGGGACTACGGACGAGATTCCAGGAGCTTTCCCCTGTACTGAATTGCATATTTAAATTGAGACTACAGACGAGATTCCGGGAGCTTTCCCCATGTACTGCATTGCATACATTGTTACTGTGATATATGTTGTGCTCAGCCGAGGGCTCCCTATTATTATGTTCTTTTAGCTCATCGTTCCTACAAATTTGCCTTAGCTCATTGTATCACTCTATCAAATTTTAAACTGTTTTACTATAAACCTCCAGTAGAGCCTTAACCTAACCTCGTCACTACATGACTGGGGTTAGGCTTGGCACTTACTGGGTACCAATTGTGGAGTACTCACTCCCTTTCCTGCGCATGTTTTCCATGTGCAGATCCAGGTACTAGCACCTAGTATCATGGCTAGGAGTCGTTCTAGCAGCTTCCAGGAGACCGCGAGGTAATTCTGCCATGTCCGCAGAATCCCACGAGTCCCCTTTTACTCTAGTATAGGCATAGAGGACTTATGCATTTTCCACTATTTCATTGTCTAGAGCTACATTTAGTACAGAGCTTGTGACTGTCGTGACATTCCGGGTTTTCGAAAGTGAAATTGTACATGCTGAGCAACTATGTTATATCTACTTAAGTTCTTTTCTGTCTTTGTTTTATTTCTATTATTTTTCGCAAATTTAGGCTTACCTAGTCGTAGAGACTAGCTGCCGTCACGATACCTTATCTGAGAGAAAATTGGGTTGTGACAGAAAGTCTTGGCCTGCATTGTGAAATTTTTTATAAATAAACTGATATGATAAGTCTGGTGGGAGCGAGTTGCACGCCACAACAAGGAATGATAAGGGTAGACAGGTGGGATCGGGTTACACGCCGCAACAGTAGAAATAAGGGTGATATATATAGGGAGGAGCAATAAGGGTGGACATGGGGGAGCGGGTTGCACGCCGCAACAAGGAGCGATAAGGGTGATTATTTATGTTTTTACTGATTTTCAAAAAAAAAATAAGGATTTGGAAAACTCCTGTTTATTAAAATGGTTTTCATACTCTGATTTTTATTGTGATTTAAAGTGAAAGTTGTAAATATTTGAGGAGTTGATTATAATTGGCATTTGAAAAGAGTTATCCGAGCTGTTTTTATTTATTGTTGTAAATTACTGGTTATCGAGTTTATTATTATTATTTCTTTCTTGCTTTACTATATATATATATATATATATATATATATATATAATGTTTACAGGTTATGTTGTAGATGACCTACCGTAGCCTCGTCACTACTTCGTCGAGGTTAGGCTCGGCACTTACTCAGGACATGGGCTAAGTTGTACTGATACTACACTCTGTACTCTTTTGCGCAGATCCAGGTACCGGCCAGAATTAGGAGATCTTAGTAGCTGAGCATCTTCGTGTGGAGACATGAGGTAGATCTGTTGGCGTCTGTAGATTCCTGGAGTCTTCTCCTCATTAGTTATTTATTGTTTTACTTCATTTAAAACAAAAATATGTTTTCTTTCAGCCAAATATTTGTAGTATTCTTTAGTAGTTCATGAATTGTGACAGCAGACCCTAGGGTAGTCTTATTGTTATATATTTAATTCGTGTTTCGGCTTATTCGTTTATTATTCTATTCGTGAATTTGTGCATTGGAATTAATAAATTTAGTTTATTTTTGAATTGCCATGTTACAATTAAATAGACTTTAATAGAAATTAATTAAATAAGTTCTGACATTGCCTTGCCTAGCAAGTGTGGTGTTAGGCGCCATCACGATCCCTAAGGTTGGGAATTTGGGTCGTGACAAGTTGGTATCAGAGCACTAGGTTGCACATGTCTCACAATTCACGAATAATCCTGTTAGAGTTTGAAGGATCGGTACGGAAACGCTTGTACATATCTCACAGAGGCTATGAACTTAGGAACAAACTCAGTTTTTATTTCTACTCGGTCATGCGATTCTTGGTATCTCAAATACTAATTGAACTCTTCTACTCTCTCGCAGATGGTGAAAACACGTGCTTATTCTTTCGCTAACCAACAATCCGGTCTTCCAACAGCAGTGGCTCCTATTATAGGTAGAGGCTGAGGCCACGTCAGCGGCCGAGGCAGGGGCAGGACTCAGCCTGTTGCTCATACTGCAGCCCCAGCTGCGGAGCCCCAGATTGATATTGAGGGGGGGATCCAGCTCATACCATTCCAGCTGGACCAGCTCAGTTCCAGAGGGGTTTATTGCTTCCCCTGTACTTCAGGATGCTTTGGTCCGTTTAATGGGCCTTGTGGAGAGTGTAGCCAAAATTGGCGCACTCCCTGTTGCAGCAGCCGCATCTCAGGCTGGAGGAGGCGTCCATACTCCTTTTACCCACACTCCTAATCAGACTACTCCTCAGGTTCAGACCTCAGCAGCCAATCCAGTTGGGGTAATTCATCCAGTTGCTCCAGCGCCGTCCGTTGATGGGGCAGCTATGTCCACCGATGCCTTGTGGAGATTGGACAGGTTCATTAAGCTTTTCCCTGTTCACTTCAGTGGTGCTACTTCAGAGGATCCTCAGGAATATCTGGGCAGCTTTCATGAGGTTCTTCGTAATATGGGTATTTTGGAGACCAATAGGGTCGACTTCACTGCGTTTCAGATGACTGGTTCCTCCAAGAAATGGTGGAGGATTATTCGTTAACTAATCCAGTTGGGTTGCCTCCTCTGACTTGGGATCAGTTTTCTCACCAGAGAAGAGAAGCGTCATTAGTTTGAGTGTCTTCAGCAGGGCGGCAGGACAATTACCCAGTATGATAATCGTTTTGTGGATTTGGCTCGGCATGCTATTCTTTTGTTGCCTACTGAGAGAGAGAGGATTAGGAGATTTATTGAGGGCCTTGCCCCGCCCATCAGGTTGCAGATTACTAAGGATACAGGGACTGAGATTTCATTTCAGAATACGGCCAATGTGTCCAGGAGAGTTGAGACGATTCTCGGTATGGGAGGTCAGGGGTCAGACAAGAGACCTCGCCATTCTGGTAATTTAGCGGTGCCTCGGCTGGAGGAGGAGATACTCAGGGTAGAGGTCATTCTTCCAGGCCATTTAATTCAGCACTTCAGACGTCCCATGGTGCTTCAGGTGGTCGTGGCTCTTACTCGCCTTATTCTGATTAGTCAGCACCTATCAGAGCACCTCTTCTTCAGAGTTGTTATCGTGGTCAGCTGGTTCGATAGAGTCAGCCTCAATATCAGGATGCGTGTTATGAGTGTGGTGAGTATGGGCACATTTGGAGATTTTGTCCGAAATTTTTGGGTATCCAGCCTCAGTACCAGAATTCTCGTACATTAGTTTCGGCATCATCTACACCACCACTTGCCCAGCCAGCCAGGGGTAGGGGTTAGGTAGTCAAAGGTAGAAGTCAGAATGTTAGAGGCGGAGGTCAACATGCTAGAGGTGGAGGCCAGCCCATAAGAGGTGGAGGACCACCTTCCAGGGGTCCTCCTGATGATGCAGTTCAAGGTGGTGAGGCCCAGCCCTAATTATATGCATTCCCAGCCAGACCCGAGGCGGAGTCCTCCGATGCAGTTATCACAGGTACCATTTCAGTTTGTAATAAATATGCTTCAGTTTTGTTTGATCCGGGGTCTACTTATTCTTATGTATCATCCTAATTTGCCTCGTATTTGGTTGTGCCCCGCGATTCTTTGAGTGTCCCTGTTTATGTGTCTCCGCTGGTGGGGGATGCTATTGTTGTAGATCGTTTATATCGTTCGTGCATATTCATTATTGAGGGTCTTGAAACTAGTGTAGACCTTTGCTTCTTGACATGGTTGATTTTGATGTCATAATGGGCATGGATTGGTTGTCACCTTATTATGCCATCTTGGACTGTCACGCCAAAATAGTTACTTTAGCCTTGTCGGGATTGCCTCGGGTAGAATGGAAAAAGACTCCTGGTCATCCTCCCAGCAGAGTGATTTCTCATGCCAAGGATTGTCGCATGGTTGAGAAAGGATGTTTGGCTTATTTGGCTCATATCTGTGATTCTGATGCCAGATTTATCCAATAGAGTCAGTGCCTATTGTTCGGGAGTTTCCCAAAGTGTTTCCTGCAGACCTGCCGGGGATGCCACCCGACAGGGATATCGATTTTTGTATTGATGTTACTCCAGGCACTCAGCCCATTTCTATTCCTCCATATCGGATGGCCCCGCCAAAATTGAAAGGCCAGTTTCAAGACCTGCTTGATAAAGTTTTTGTCAGGCCAAGTATCTCGCCCTGGGGTGCACTGGTTTTGTTTGTAAAGAAGAAGGATGGATCGATGAGAATGTGTATAGATTACCGGCAGTTGAATAAATTTACTATAAAAAATAAGTATCTATTGCCGATAATTGATGATTTATTTGATCACCTTCAGGGTGCCAGTGTATTTTTCAAAAATTGATCTGAGATCGGGCTACCATCAGTTGAAAATTAGGGCATCCGATGTTCCTAAAATAACCTTTCGGACAAGGTATGGGAATTATGAATTTTTGGTGATGTCTTTTGGATTGAATAATTCCCTATCAGCCTTTATGGATTTGATGAATCGAGTTTTCAAGCCTTATCTGGATTCCTTCGTAATTGTGTTCATTGATGATATTCTTATATACTCCCGCAGTAGGTAGGAGCATTAACAGCACCTCCGTATAGCACTGCAGACTTTGAGGGATAATCATTTGTATGCAAAATTTTCAAAGTGTGAATTCTGGTTAGATTCAGTAGCTTTCTTGGGTCACGCCGTATCAGCAGAGGGTATTCAGGTAGATTCTAAAAAGATAGATGCAGTCAAGAACTGGCCTAGACCCATTTCAGCCACAGAAATTAGGAGCTTCTTGGGTTTGGCGGGATACTACCGTCGTTTTGTGGAGGATTTCTCGTCTATACTAGCCTCGATGATAAGATTGACTCAGAAGGGTGCCCCATTTAAATGGTCGGATGAGTGTGAGGCGAGCTTCTAGAAGCTCAAGACAACCTTAACTTCAGCACCGGTATTGGTGTTACAATCAGGTTCATGATCTTTCACAGTATATTGTGATGCTTCCCGTGTTGGATTGGGAGCGGTATTGATGCAAGAGGGGAGGGTGATAGCATATGCGTCTCGGTAGTTAAATATTCATTAGAAGAATTATCTTGTCCATGACTTAGAGTTGGAAGCCATTGTTCATGCATTGAAAATATGGAGGCACTATCTTTATGGCGTGCCATGTGAGGTTTACACGAATCATCGTAGCCTCCGGTACTTGTTCAAGAAAAAGGATATTAATTTGAGACAGATGAGATGGTTAGAGTTATTGAAAGATTATGACATCACCATATTGTATCATCCGGGAAATTCCAATGTGGTGGCCGATGCATTGAGTGGGAAAGCAGTAAGTATGGGCAGCCTTGCATGTATTCCAGTTGGTGAGAGACCATTAACTTCAGATATTCAGACATTGGCTAATCAGTTCGTGAGGTTGGATATTTCGCGCAGCCATGTCCTAGCTTGTACAGTTGCTCGTTCTTCCTTATTCGAGCGTATTAGAGATCGGCAGGATGATGACCCGCACTTGATGGTCCTTAGGTACACCGTTCGGCACGGTGGTGCCAAGAAGGTTACAGTTGGAGATGATGGTGTTTTGAGGATGCAGGGTCGTATATGTGTGCCTAATGATGATGGCCTTCGTGAGTTTAATCTTGAAGAAGCTCACAGTTCTAAGTATTCTATTCAACCGGGTGCTCCCAAGATATACCAAGAACAGCACTACTGGTGGCGAAGGATGAAGAAGGATATTGTTGCTTATATGGCTCGTTGTTTGAATTGCCAACAGATGAAATATGAGCATCAGAGACCCGGTGGTTTACTTCAGCAGATAGAGATTCCTAAGTGGAAGTGGGAGCGTATCCCTATGGACTTCGTTGTTGGACTCCCACGGACTCAGAGGAAGTCCGACGCTGTTTGGATTATTGTGGATAGGTTGACTAAATCAGCACATTTCATTCCAGTGGCAAGTACTTACACTTCAAAGCGGTTGGCAGAGATATATATTCGAGAGATTCTTCTCCTTCACTATGTGCTCGTGTCTATCATTTCTGATCGAGGTACGCAATTTACCTCGCACTTTTGGAGGGCAGTTCAGCGAGAGTTCAGTATCCGAGTATAGCTGAGCACAACATTTCATCCTTAGTCGGACGGGCAGTCCGAGCGTACTATTCATATTCTAGAGGATATGCTTCATTCTTGTGTTATTGACTTTGGAGGTTCTTGGGATAAGTTCTTGCCATTAGCGGAGTTTGCCTAAAATAATAGTTATCAGTCGAGCATTCATATGGCTCCCTATGAGGCGTTATATGGTGGGCGGTGTAGATCGCCAGTTGGTTGGTTTGAGACGGGAGAGGCTCGGTTATTGGGTACAGACTTAGTTCAATAAGCCTTAGATAAGGTCAAGATATACAGTATCGACTTCGTGCAGCTCAGTCTAGGCAAAAGAGTTACGCTGATCGTAAGGTTCGTGATGTGGAATTCATTGTTGGAGAGAAAGTATTACTCCGGTATCGCCCATGAAGGGTGTCATGAGATTTGGAAGAAGGGCAAGTTGAGCCCTAGGTATATCGATCCATTTGAGATTCTTGATACAGTGGGGGAGGTAGCTTATAGACTTGCGTTGCCTCCAGGGTTATCCTCAGTTCATCCGGTATTTCATATATCTATGATCCGGAAATATCATGATGACCCGTCCCACATGTTAGATTTTAGCTCTGTCCAATTGGACAAAGATTTGACTTATGAGGAGGAGACGGTAGCCATTCTAGACCGGCAGGTTTGCTGGTTGATATCAAAGAGTTACCCTTCAATTCAAGTGCAATGGAGGGATCCGCCTAGTGAGGAAGCTACTTGGGAGTCCGAGTCTGACATGTAGAGTAGATATCCCCACTTGTTTTCCAGTTCAGGTAATTTTCTATGTCCATTCGAGAACGAACGTTTATTTTATAGGTGGAGATTGTGATGACCCAAAGGGTCATCTTATAAATTTAAGACTCCATTCCAGGTTCATTAGCCTTAAAAAGATTAACTTTAATTACCTCGATCTGTGTGCGCAGTTCGGGCGTGAAACCAGAAAGCTTTTATGTGAAAATATGAGAAATAGAAATTTTTGGAATTTAAAACTTGGTTTTAGTTGCCTTTGTTCAACATCTTTAGTAAACGGACCTGGATCTATGTTCCGACGATCCCGGGAGGTCCGCAATAAAATATGGGACTTGGGCGTACGCACGGAATTGAATTCCGAGGTTTCTAGGCTTAGAAATAAATTTTTGAAAGAAATTATTTTGCTGGATTTTAATGAAATAAAGAAATGAATTAATGGTTGAAATTGTTGGTATCGGGCCCGTATTTTGGTCTCCGAGCTCGATACAGGTTTGCTATGATGTTTACATCCCATCTGTGAAATATGGTAAAAATCGGAGTTGATTTGACGTGATTCAGGCGTCTAGTTGAGAAATAGTGAAATCGAAGTGTTTTTGAGAAAAAATGATGAGTTTTGAGGTGAAATTCGTAGTTTTAGATGTTATTTTCGTGATTTGATCGCACGATCAAGTCCGTATGATATTTTTAGACTTGCGTGCCTGTTTGGTTTAGAGCCCTGAGGGCTCGGGTAAGTTTCGGGTAGGCTTCGAGATGTTTTTAAACTTGTAAAATCTGTTGGAGTACCAGTTCTGGTGTGCCCACACCTGCGAACCTTGGGCCGCAGGTGCGAGCTCGCAGGTGCGAGAAGAAGGCCGCAGGTGCGACCAAGCCAGCTTCCCCTTTTCCTGCAGATGAGGACTTCATGCGCAGAAGCGGGACCGCAGAAGCGGACAATTGTCTGCAGGTGCGTCCCTAGTGCCATTTCCCTTTTCCGCAGAAGTGGAAGAAATTTTGCACATGCACAAACGCAGGAGTGACCCAAGTACCGCAGGTGCGACCCAAGGGCCGCAGGTGCGACCCAATGACCGCAGGTGCGACCCAAGCACCACATGTGCGAGGGACGGGCAGTGAGTTCATATTAATTAGAACTCCAGCCTTTTTATTCTTATTTTTCACAAAGGTAGAAGTCCTAGGGCAATTTTATCAAGGCTTTTTCTTCCAAAATCATAGGTAAGTGTTCATTAACTCTTTTCTTTCAATTACCCAATGGTTTACATCACTTTTCAATCCAAAATCAAGAATTTTCATGGTAGAATTTGAGGGTTTGGGTAGAATTAAGGAATTTTGTAAACAAAAAATGGGATTTTGACATTGAATTGAGGTCGGATTTCAAAATTAATTGTATATTTGGGCTCGGGGTGAATGGGTAAATGGAATTTGGTCCGAACATCGAGATTGGACCAAGCGGGCCCGGGGTCGGGTTTTAACTTTTTTGAGAAAACTTAGGAAAATCATAAATTTTCAGTAAGGTTACCTCCTTTAGCCTTAATTAATGATATTGAGCTAATTATGATTAGATTCGAGCATGTTAGAGAAAAATTTGAAAGTAAAGCGGTAATTGAGCAGTGAGCGGCCTACGAAATTGAGGTAAGCATTTGGTTTAGCCTTGGCTTGAGGGAATAAGAATCCCCAACTTAAATGATATGTGAATTCGCATGTGTGTGGTGTATTGGTGAGGTGACGAGTATCTATGCACCACCAAATTGTCTGTTAAACATGATCCTTTCCCCGTTTTCAATTATTTGCTTTTTGTCTTAATTGTTTCATGATCATTGAGGTTTATATGTCTATTTGGATTCGTTGATTCATTGTTAAGCATTGCTCCAAGTAATTTGGAAGTGTTGGTTGTTCTCTTCGTTTTATTGTGTTACATAAGGATTGGGTTGGTTGTCAGTGTTACGATATGTATATACATTCCGGTTGACTTTATTATGAAATTATAATTGATGAAGTTTATGAGTTTTACAGCTTTTGTTTAAAATTGTTGATATAAAAAATGTTGTGAAATACTTGGCCTGAATTGTGAAAGTTTTTATAAATAAACTGATATGATATGTCAGATGGGAATTGTAATGACCCGACCGGTCATTTTCAGTTCTAGCGCGTCGTTCAGCAGTTTGAGGCCCTGAGTAGCTTCACTTTAGGTATTATGACTTGCATGCGTGGTCGAAATTAAATTTCGGGAAGTTCAGAGTTGATTTAGAAAGAAAATTCTCATTTCGGGAGCTTTAAGTTGGAAGAATTGACTAAAGTGTGATTTTTGAGAAAACGATCTCGGAATGAGGATTTGAAGGTTCCAACATATTTTTATGATGATTTTAGACTTGGGCGTATGTCCGGATCGGGTTTTGGATGACTCGGGAGCGCTTCGACGCCTACTAAGGAAGTTGACATTTTGGAAGAATTTCATAAATTTGAGTTGAGGTGTATTTCAATGTTATCGATGTCCGTTTGGGATTCTGAGTCTAGGAATAGCTATGTATGGTAATTTTGGTATTGGGAGTGTGTTCGGAAGTGGAATTGGAGGTCCGTAGGTCATTTCGGGGTCATTTGGCGAAAGTTATAAAATAGAAGATTTATTGAAAGTTTGACCGAGAGTTTGACTTTTTGATATCGGGGTCGGATTCCAATTCCGGAAGTTGAAGTAGGTCTGTAATGTTGAATGTGACTTGTGTGCAAAATTTGAGGTCAATCGGACGTGATTTGATAGGTTTCGGCATCGAATGTAGAAGTTTCAAGTTCTAAAGTTTATTAAGCTTGAATTGGGGTGCGATTCATGATTTCAACGTTGTTTGATGTGATTTGAGGCCTCGAGCGAGTTCGTATAATGTTTTGGGACATGTTGGTATAATTGGCTAAGGTCCTGAGGGCCTCGGGTGGATTTCAGAAGGTTAACGGAATGGATTTCGGACAAAGAAAGCTGCTGAAATTTTCGTTCGCCAGAAAATTTTTGATACGTGGAGTCGAATTTGGAAGCTTATATATCGAAATCTATAAGAAATATGAAACTTTTCGAAAAATAAAATTTGTAGACCTTGCATTCTAGTATCCATAAAGATAAACCATTTGTCATTTGGATATTTTACAGAAAGTTATGATCGATCGAATGAAGGCTGGTAAAGCTGTTTTTGCAATTTCCCCAGAAATTTCTGATGCGAGGAGTCGATTTTGAAAGCTTATATATCGAAATATATAAGGAATCTGAAATTTTTCAAAACGTGAAAGTTGTAATCCTTTGATTCTAGTTTCCAGAAAGTTAAACCATTCATCATTTAGACATTTATACAGAAAGTTATGGTCGATTGAATAGGAGCTAGTAAAGCTATTTCTAGTGGACTTTTAGTGATGACTTTTAGTGACGAAAATGGACTTTTAGCGACGGATGGGGCATAAACTTAAGGACCAAAACTGCTCATTTCCTTCATTTTCGTTTTGGATTTTTGGAGCACGGTTCTGGGGCGATTTTCACGGGAAAACATTGGGGTAAGTGTTCCTTATCCTATATTGATTATATTTCATGATTCCATACTCATTTACATCATGAATCCATGAATTTATTGAAGAAAAATCTTATTTTTAGCAAATCTTCCAAAAATAAAAATTAAAAATTTGAAAGCCAATCCGGTGTCGGAATTCGATAATTTTTGCATGGTTGAACTCGTATCGGAATGGGTTGTCGGCTTTTGTGAGTTCCGTCGGATTCCGAGATGCGGGCCCCACGGGCGATTTTTGAGTTAAATTTCGGATTTTAATCCGAAAAATTAGTAAATTCATATGAAATTAATTCCTGCGATTTGTATTAAGTATTTCGAATTGTTTATGACTAGAATTGAGGCTTTCGGACACGAATTCGCGAAGCAAAGGTTTATTGGGATCTTGAATTTGGTTATGGAGCGAGATAAGTCTCCTTTCTAACCTGTTAAGAGGGAATTGTCCCCATAAGTGACATAATTAAATATGTGCTGCTATTTGTGGGCGCTACGTACACACGAGGTGATGGGAGTCCGTGCGTAGCTACTATTATGCTTATGTCCGGGTAGTCTAGGACCCAAAAGCATGTTTTATTTGCCATACTTGTAACTTTATTGATGAATTTAGAAACAATTAAACCTTATCGAACTTGGTAAATGAATTTCTGGAAAAGATTTAAATACTATCTTCGCGTCCTATAAAAGAGAATTTTATCACCTCCTTGGGTGATTGTTTTCCTGATAAAATATGAATTTATTGTGTGAATGTGTGTATCTATGAGTACCTGAGTCGCATGTATGATTTGCGAGCAGGGTAACTCTATTATTTATATATGACCGCATCGCATGATCGATTCGAGAGCGGGGTAATAGATGCATCTATGGTTCAAGCCATTCGACCCTTCGGCAGTGCACAGTTTACATTTATCGTTGGCTTGAGCTGTTTGACCCTCGGCATTTCTTGCGCATGATATTTGCTGAGTACTTTCTGAGAGTTTTTTTTAACTGTTTACTGGACTCGAATTATAAGTTGTCAACTGAAATGACGAAGATTTAAAGTTTGTAAATGTGGAAGAAGTTGTTATTTCCTATCACTATTTGTTAATTATCTCTGATATTCATGCTTAGTGTCACCCTTGATTTTATGAAAATTGACTTCTAGAAAATGTCAAATTCGACCTCTCGTCACTACCTCTTCGAGATTACACGGGATACTTACTAGGTACACATTGTTTTTGTACTCATACTACACTTGTTGTGCATTTTTGTTGCACAGGCACATGTATATCTAGTGGCCCCGCTTGACGCAGTGGCATGACTAATATGGGGATTTAGGTGAGCTGCTCCTCTCAAGACGACCCGCAACCAGCGGAGTCTCCTTCAGAGTATTGTGTTGTACTTTCTTTACTGTCCCATTTATATTCCAGACGGTTGTTGTATTTTATTTTACTTCCTATTAAATGTTCATGCACTTGTGACACCAGGTTCTGGGATGACTTTGGGATTTAATTATTATTTGAATTTAGTAAGACACTGTTATTTTCTCAGTAAAGTTCATTAATTATTATTTAATATAGTGAAAATAAATGGTTTCAAAATATTAAAAATAGAGATTCAATCAACTTTTAGTGCTGGCTTGCCTGACAGAGGTGTCCGGCGCCATCACGACCTTTCCTAGGATTTTGGGTCGTGACAGGAGCGGGTTGCACGCCGCAACAAGGAGTCATAAGGGTGGACAGGTGGAACGGGTTGCACGCCGCAACAGGAGAAATAAGGGTGATATATATAAGGAGGAGCAATAAGGGTGGACAGGTGGGAGCGGGTTGCGCGCCGCAACAAGGAGCGATAAGGGTGAATATTTATGTTTTTACTGATTTAAAAAAAAAGGATTTGGAAAACTCCGGTTTATTAAAATGGTTTTCATACTCTGATTTTTATTGTGATTTAAAGTGAAAGTTGTAAATATTTGAGGAGTTGATTATAATTGGCATTTGAAAAGAGTTATCCGAGCTGTTTTTATTTATTGTTGTAAATTACTGGTTATCGAGTTTATTATTATTATTTCTTTCTTGCTTTACTATATATATAATTTTTACAGGTTATGTTGTTGATGCCCTACCGTAGCCTCGTCACTACTTCATCGAGGTTAGGCTCGGCTCTTACTCAGGACATGGGTTAAGTTGTACTGATACTACACTTTGTACTCTTTTGTGCAGATCCAGGTACCGGCCAGAATTAAGAGATCTTAGTAGCTGAGCATCTTTGTTCGGAGACATGAGGTAGATCTGTTGGCGTCCGTAGATTCCTGAAGTCTTCTCCTCATTAGTTATTTATTGTTTTACTTCATTCAAAACAGACATATGTTTTCTTTCAGCCAAATATTTGTAGTATTCTTTAGTAGTTCATGAATTGTGACACCAGACCCTAGGGTAGTCTTATTGTTATATATTTAGTTCGTGTTTCGGCTTATTTATTCGTTTATTATTCTATTCGTGAATTTGTGCATTGGAATTAATAAATTTAGTTTATTTTTGAATTGTCATGTTACAATTAAACAGACTTTAATAGAAATTAATTAAATAAGTTCTGACATTGGCTTGCCTAGCAAGTGTGGTGTTAGGCGTCATCACGATCCCTAAGGTTGGAAATTTGGGTCGTGACATTATATATGTAGTGTGTTTTGTTTTGGTGGTGATATCCTTGGTTTTTCTTTTCACCACGATCCTTTTTCCGAGGATGCCAATTTTCTTTTTTAACCGGGTAATCTTTTGGTAAAATTTTGTTTCGACTCTTCCCGATGATGGATAGCTTGGCGACTTTCTTAAGGGAATTAGTCTTGTAGTTTAGATATAGTTTTTTTTAATTTAGGAAGAATAATTGGTTTGAGTTGGGGTTGTGCCCATTGGCCAATTTGTGTCTTGCTTGGTACCAACATGATTTAAACCTCGGCATATGAATTCTTGATTTTTGAAAAAGAAAATGATTAAAGTAAAGATTATTGTCACTCAATTTTTTTTTTTTTGGCTCTTTTATTCACAAAATAGTTTCTTAGGCTATATGTGATCTCCTTGAGATTCACTGGTTTCAATTGGATTTTGGATTTGTATTCCACTTGAGTTTTCATGTGCCATGTGTGGTGATATTTATTGTGAAGTTCTCTTGCATCATTTGTAGTCTAGAATTTTCCCGGGATGTGCTTCAAGGCGAAATCTTACACTAACTTGGTTTGAAAAAGAAAAAAGAAATGATATTAGGCCTTCCTTGGATTGCTATTGTGCCTAAATTTCCTACCCGTGCATATTTTCCCTAGTCTATCCTTTTGAGCCTTTAAACTTTTTCTTTGGCAACCATATTACAAGTTGTCTGAGCAATGGGTTGAGTCCTGCCCTTGCCGCAGCCTCTGGTATGGCCTCGGCCTGTGCCCCTAGTAGGAGTTGCTGCTGCTGGAGGACCCAATTGTTGGTCAGCGGAAGAAGACGCACGTGTATTCGCTATTTGCGTGAGAATAGAAGAGTTCTATCAGTATTTGAGATAACAAGAACTGCACGACAGAGTAGAAATAATATGAGTTTGTTCCTAATTTCATAGCCTCTGAGAGATAAGTACAGACGTCTTTGTACCGATCCTTCAGACTCTATCAAGCTTGTTGGTGAATTGTGAGATCTAGGCAACCTAGTGCTCTGATACCAACTTGTCACGACCCAAATTCCCAACCCTCGCAATCGTTATGGTGCCTAACACCGCATTTGCTAGGAAAGCCAATGTTAGAAATTACTTAACCTTTTTCTTAAAACAATTTAATTAAATATAAGTAAGCAGTTTAGAATAATGCGAAATCTAATACCATTCAATAGAGGAATCAAGAATAATGTACAAATTAATGAAATGAAACTCGAAACTAATTCTAACATCTAGCTACCCAGGGTCTGGAGTCACAATTCACGAACTACTAAAGAATACTACACATATTTGTCTGAAAGAAATATATATTTGTTTTGAATAAAATAAAAAAGCAATCTAAATAATGTAAAGAAGACTCCAGGAATCTGCGGACGCCAGCAGATCTATCTCGTATCTCCGTACGAATGCTCAACTACTACTCGATAACTCAACTCTGGCCGGAACCTGGATCTGCACAAGAAGTGCAGAGTGTAGTATCAGTACAACCGACCCCATGTACTGGTAAGTGTCGAGCCTAACCTCGACGAAGTAGTGATGACGCTACGGCAGGGCATTTATAACATAACATGGATACAATGTATAATAAAGCAAGAAGGGAATAATAAACTAACTAAACAATAACTTGCAACAATAAATAAAACAACTCGGTTAACTTTTCCAGATCTCAGCTATAACCAATCCTCATGAAAATTGCCAAGTTTTAATTTAAAATGACGGTAAAGGCAGAGTATGGGAACAGTAGAACAAAACAGTAATTTTTCCAGTATTTATCATAAAATCAGTAAAATATGAATATCGGCGTGCAGCCCGCTCCCACCTGTCTAACCTTATTGCTCCTCACTATATATATCATCCTTATTTCTCCTGTTGCGGCATGCAACCCGATCCCGCCAGTTCTCCCTTATTACTCCTTGTTGCGGCGTGCAACCCGCTCCCACCAGACAATCACATCCCTTTATTTATAAAAAATTTCACAATTTAGGTCAAATCCTTTCACAATATTTGTGTCTCAACAATTCTAAGCAGAAAGTTGTACTATTTAGAAATTTTACCAATTATCACTATACAACAAAACCAACCGAAATGTATCATGAGATACTGACAACCATCTCAACCATTAATGTACCACAATGAAGTTAAGGAATAATTAATACTCCCAAATAAGTGAACCAATGTCTAACAAACAAGTAGGCAAAACAAGTAGACATGGAGGCATCAAAATCATGAAGCAATTAAGCAGGAATCATATAAATTGGAAAATGGGGAAGGGAACATACTAAACAGATAATTTGGTGGTGCATAGGTACTCGGCACCTCACCTATACACCACTCACATGAAATTTCACATAGCATTCAAGTTGGGGATTCCTATTCCTCAAGTCAAGGTTAAATCAAACACTTACTTCGATTCTGCAGGCCACTCACTGCTCAATCACAGCTTCTCCTTTAGAATTTTCCTCTAACCCGATCGAATCTAATCATAATTGGTTCAATATCATCAATTATTGCTAAAGGAATTAACTTTAATGAAAAACTATGGTTTTTCTATGTTATCCTACCAAAAAACAAAAATCGACATTGGGCCCGTTTGGTCTAAACTCGAGCTTCGGACTAAAACTCGTTTACCCATTCTCCCCCGAGCCCGGATATACAATTAGTTTTGGAATCCCTCCTCAATTCGAGGTCTAAATTCCCAAATTTTGAAGTTCCTAAGTTCTACCCAAAAATCCCAATTGTTTACCACGAAAACTCTAGATTCTAGGTTGAAATCTTCTTAAAAGCTGTTAAGGATTGAAAGAAATTAGTTAGGAATCACTTACCTATGATTTGGAGAAGTTTGAGTCTTTGAAAAATTACCTATGGAGGTTTAGGGTTTGATAGAATTGAAAATTGCGTGAAAATCCCGTCTAAAACCGTATTTGAGCAGGTGCAATTATCGCAAATGCGATCAGGGGTACGCAATTCCTTCGAAATCCCTGTTGCCTTCGCATTTGCGACCTAAATGTCGCATTTGCGACCTAAATGTCGCATTTGCGACTAGTGGGCTTGCTGGACAGTCTTCACATTTGCGAGGATGGCCTTCCCAAGCCTGTTTCGCATTTGCGATATAATGCCTCGCAATTACCAGGCCTGTTAACTTTGCAATTGTGAAGCCTGATATCGTAATTGCGAGATCAGAAGCCTAGACAGACACCAGACACCAGCTATGGAACCTTTCTAAGTCTAAATACTTTGTGGTCTATCCGAAACTCACCCGAGCCCTCGGTACTCTAAACCAAACATGCACGCGAGTCTAAAAACATCATACGGACTTGCTTGTGAGATCAAATCACAAAAATAACATTTAAAACTACGAATTCAATCTCAAAACTCATGATTTTTCTCAAGAGCACTTCAATTTCACTATTTCTCAACCGGATGTCCGAATCACGTCAAATCAACTACGATTTCTCACCAAATTTCACATATATGATATTAATATCATAATAAACTTGTACCGGGCTCCGGAACCAAAATACAAGCCCGATACCAACGATTTCACACATTAATTCATTTCTTGATTTCCTTAAAATCCAACAAAATAATTTTCTTAAAAAATTGATTTCTAAAGATAAGGACCTCGGGATTCAATTCCGGGCATACGCCCAAGTCCCATATTTTACTACGGACCTCCCGGGACTGTCGGAACACAGATCCGGGTCCGTTACTAAAATTATTGACCAAACTCAACTAAAACTAAATTTCTAACTATAAAAATTATTATTTCTCATATTTTCACATAAAAGCTTTCTGGTTTCACGTCCGGACTGTGCACGCAAATCGAGGTAAATAAAATTTATCTTTTTAAGGATAATGAGCCTGAAATGGAGTCTTGATTCATAAGATGACCCTTTGGGTCATCACAATTTGTTCGCATTTGCGAAGGCTACAGAAATGAGAAGGGGTTCGCATTTGCGATGCCTCCTTCGCATTTGCGACATCTACAACTGATGAAAAGAGACTTAGGCGGAATTTTTCTCCCATTCTTCAAATTTTCAAATCCAAGAACCGTAGAGGCGATTTATCCAAGAACAATTCTTCCCCAAAACTTTGGTAAGTGATCCTAACCTACTTCCTTTCAATTTCCCATCACATTTCATAAATTTTTAACCTAAAATCTAGGGTTTCTATGGTAGAAATTGGAGGTTTGGGTAGAATAGAAGTTTTTGGGAAAATGGGGTTTAGGCCTCAATTTAAGGTCGGATTTCAAAAATAATTACATGATCGGGCTCGGGGGTGAATGAGTGAATGAGTTTTGATCCGAACCTTGAGTTTTGACCAAGCGGTCCCGGGGTCGATTTTTGACTTTTTGGGAAAAAGTTTGGGAAATCTAAATTCACAAATTGTAATTGATTCCTTTAGCAATATTTGATGTTATTAAGTAAATTGTGGCTAGATACGAGTAGTTCGGAGGTGGATTCTTGAGGAAAAGCGATAATTGAGCATTGAGAGGCTTGTGGAGCGAGGTAAGTGTTATGCCTAACTTTGACTTGAGAAATTAGGAACCCTTGCCTTAATTGCTATATGAAAATCATGTGAGCGGCGTATATCTGAGATGGCGATTACTTATACGCCGCCAATTTATCTGTGTTTCCTTCCCGTTCCTGTTATATTGTTTTCTTCCCTGCCTTAGTTATTACTTGCTTTACTTGTAATTCCATGCCTAATTGCTACTTGTTAGACATTGTTTCTCCTTATTGAAGTTATTAATTATCCTGTAGCTTTATTGTCCATTTTTTCATTCTTAAGTTGTTTCATTGGTACTTTAATGATATATTCTGAAGTGGTCTCGCTGATTAGTATTATTTGTGTAAGGTTTTATAGAGTGTAAACTTCCCGTTTGTTTTGTTTGAAGTTAAAGTATCGTGAAGGGTTTTGTGTTAAATTGTGAAATTTTCTGTACTTACTGAATAACTGATATTGATATGGTGCGATCGGGTTGCGAGCCGTAACAGGAGGAATAAGGGTGATATATTAAGGATGAATAAGGGTGAATTAATATGTACGGTAGGATCAGGTTGTGTGCCGCAATAGGTATAATAAGGGTGAATTGGAAATAAGGGTGAACTGTGATTGTGATTATGGTGATATGGCGGGATCGGGTTGCACGCTGCAACACCTTTATTTACATTATGTTATTATGTTATTAAGCGGAAATAAGGGAGGATTATGATATGTACGGTGGGATCGGGTTGTGCGCCGCAACAACCTATATGTGTATGATTTTCTTTGATTGTGATAGTTGTACGGTAGTTTTGAATTGCACTTAAAGATTGGTTATAACTGGACACTGATGTAATACGTTGGGTATTGTACTTACGTCTTGCAAGATACTGCTCTACTTTATTCTGTTTTCCTTTCCGTTTTGGTTACTTACTGTATGCAGATTATATTGTGTGACCCGTCGTAGCCTCGTCACTCCTTCGTCGATGTTAGGCTCGGCACTTACCAGTACATGGGGTTGGTTGTACTGATACTGCACTCTGCACTTCATGTGCAGATTTTGGAGCAGGTTGTGGATGATCAAGAGGTTGGCCATAAACTTCACATCTAGGAGACCCAAGGTAGTCCTGTTGGCGTCCGCAGGCCCTGGTGTCCCCTTCTATACCCCCATACTTACTGGGTTTTTTTTCTTATTTCACAAAAAATTATTTTTTTCGGACAAATACTTGTAGTAAAATCTTAGTGTGTTCGTGAATTGTGACTCCAGATTCTGGGTAGTAATAGTATGTAATTAAAGTTGTTATTTATGAAATTTCACGTTTATTTTGATTTATTTATGGCTTGTTTACTAGTAATCACCTAAAGGTAAAGCATTTGCTAAATAACCTCTAACGTTGACTTGCCTAACAAGTGTGATGTTAGGAGCCATCACAGTCCCGATTATAGAAATTTCGGGTCGTGACAACTTTGATTTTATAAGTTTTATTAAAAATTCTTCATTAAGCATTGTTAAGAACATGGACTAGTTCACAGCATTGTTACCGACAAATTTAATAATGCTGCTTATATATCTCAAAAATTAAATGTACGAATATATTATAATAAAGTAAAAAAATAATATTAAATTATTTTAATTATAAGTAAAATGCCTGCTAAAAGTATATTATATAGAATATAATATAGAAGGTGATGCATAAATGAGAGGATTAATAACGTCAAGGGTATAATAGACTTTTCAGGTGAAAGGTTCATAAAATCTAGTCAAAGTGACTATTGTGATAACTAGAGCATACTAAAATGATTTTTGTGTAATAAATGAAAGAAAAGTAAATTTTGATTAATAAGCACAAAATTGAATAACTACGTAACAAAAGAAAGAAAAGTGATTTTTGAGTAATGAATACAAAGTTGAATAACCACCCATAAAATTTACTCAATTCTTACTTAGAAAGCTGGGGTGTGACCGTACTTGGCTTCATTTGATACAGAAAATATAGGGATCTTCTCATGGCTTGTTACCATTACAATGGCAGCCGAAACCGTCGCAAAGATAGCCAAAATTCTTAGAATAACACTGCAAGTACTCTTGGCCTTAGACAAGGAGGAATCCAAAGATAAAATCATCAATCATGTTTAAGTTTTACTATCAATCTAAAACGAAAATGAAAATGAAAATGAATTCCTTAAAAAATTTAACACACCAACTTTATAAGAAATCGATGTACTTGTTTATCATTGGAAGGTTTAAGAAGGAAAACGTACCATTGTAGATGCATGTGGTAGTCATACCTATTTTTAACTGTTTTTTCTAGGATTATTAACTTGTATTTACAAGGTATTGGTGGTTGAATTTGTTCGACAGAGGCTACATCAAAAAAAAAAATTTGGTAAGCTATTTGGCAAGAATTCTCACCCGAAGTATTTGTTGGTATTACTATATTTGATAATACAAAGTTAGAGATTTTTTTGTGGTCTCTTTTTCTCTTTTACTTCTTCGTTTTTTGTAAAAGACAAAGTGTCCCTCATTGGTTGTGAAAAGTCTTTTTCTTCTCCTTATATTGAATTGCTATTTGTTGGGCTTGTAAAGAGCTAGTAAAAGAAAATGGTCTTTCGCACATAAGAAATTGATCTTGAAGGTAAACCGGATCAATTTGTCCCCCTCCCTGCACGCGAGATATACTGAAGGCAAATTGCAGCTCTTTCTCCCAATTCAATTCTCCTACTTGGAACAGCTCTAGCATCTTATATATATTAGGAGTTGTCTTGTGGAGTTTTCAACTGATTTTTGGTCAATTGTGTTTTGTGCAACTTCCAAACTTTCATCCACGAATGCACGTGTTTGAAGGTGCTGTGAAACCTTAAAAAACGACTAATCTTAACAATTTCCACCAAATCGTGACTTATCACAACACAACATTTTTTCCTTCTGGTTCTTCGTCAATATATCTACTCATTTTTCCTACCGTCTTTGACTGGAAAAAGTGTGAGCCCATTTATCTTTGTTCCATGCCCAAAATGATGAGGGGAAATTGATCATGTTTGGTCTTTTTAAGTTGTACTCTTGACATAATCTCCTTTATAGAGGGTCCCACTTTAGTCTAAAACATGTAGAAACATGAGGTCCTATCATGTTTGGGCGGCGTCCAATAGACTTTTGGCCATGTCGGAAAATTTCTTGATCTGGAATTTGGTGTCAAAAATGTCTAATGGAAATATGCGACTCTACACTATACTATACAAGTACCCTCTACACGGACTACAATTTGCTCCGCGATCATAAATCACGACAGTTCGCCAAGTGACACATCATTGCGTTCGCGAAGATTATTCCACCATCGCGGATCAAAGGGTGTCGCGTTGGCAAGACATGTCTGCCATCGCAAATCTCTGATGGACATCCAATGCCGCAATCGCGACTCATATTTTATGATTGCGACGAGAAGGCCCTAGACAGATTTCTGAAGCATTAGCCTAGGGCTATTTTAGTCATTTTAAACTATATTCGCATTTTACTGTAGATAGTTTAGTTTCGTTCTTAATTTTCAAAATGTTGGAGAGTTGAAAAGAAATTAAAACACCAAAGCTTGGGGAGGGGTGGGGGTTTGTTGCTCTATCACTGCTCATGAGCAGGGGCGGAGGTAGAGTGCGAGACGGGGATTCGACTGAATTCAGTAGCTTTTGTTCAAATAATATACTATTTACCTTAAAAAATTCATTGAATATGTATAATTTATTAATTTAAAACCCATATAACTTAAAATGATTATAATTCTGAACCCAAAAAGTTCAAATTCTGGCTCCGCCTGTGGCTCATGAGCTTGTCTTGAAGAAAGATATATACGAAATCATGATTTCGATATATTGGGTTATGTTATAATATATATTATATTATGGATGTTTATGTAGTACTCTGTTATAAATAAGCTTCCTAAATAAGCTTATCCATATGGGATTCCACCTTAAATATGTTTATCTATTTAGTACTCTATTGAAAATAAGCCTCCTGAAGAAGCTTATCATTTTGGTTCTCCGTTATGGATAAATATTATCCGCAGTAGAAGATTATCTATATCTGGTACAGTAGCAACTTACAAGCAGCTTGCAGTAGCAGCTTACAAGCAACTTACAAGCAGCTTGCAGTAACAGCTTACAAGCAACTTACACAGCAGCTTCTTTTCTTTTATATATAGAGGAGATTTCAGTTCATTTTGTACATCAGTTTGAAAGTTGAATAATATATCAGTTTCTCTCTATACTTGTCTTCGGTTTATTTACTTTACATACGTTATTTTATAACACGTTATCAGCACGACTCTATCATTTTGAGCACTTACTTCGAATTTGCTTTCTATTTCAGTGTTCATCTCCGATGTAAGGAGGCGCTCTTACATCCGTGGTAAGATATTGTTCATTCCAAGCATCCTAAGGTAGATTGTATCCTTGAGGTGGCGAGCTTTTCCTCTCGGCGGTAGTGATGTGGATATCACTTACGTCTGGAATGGCCAAATTTTTATAAAGTAATTTGAGCCTTATGCTTATATTTGGCTTAATATCTTTAGCATCGCTTGCTTGGTTTTATGCTACGTATACAATACCTATTTTGCTATTTGTTTTCATCCTAATTATCTTAATAAAGAATTACAAAGTAGATAACATTGTTAGATCAACTTAAACTTCAGCAAAGTTCGCAAGAAATATACAACCACTAGAAGTTATTATGTTTTGTATATCTCATTGTAACTAAATTTTATTAACCGCCAGAAGTGGTATATGCCTATGACCACCAGAAGTGATAATTTAGATTTTCTATGGTTACAATTGAAGATAAGTTAGAGAAAATTCTCTATATTACTTGCATGCCTCGATTTCCTCATGAAGTAGCATTATTTTAAAAGATGTTCTAAGCCATTACATAATTTGGTGCAATTAATGCATATTCAGATAATTATGTTCTGTTCCCTGAAGGATGAGAACTTTTGATAAATATTAATCCATTCCCTGAAATGAATGTGACAATATTAATAAAACTCAAAAATATGAACGCAATTTTGATGTGAATATATTACAATTCACCTCCAAAGAGGTAATATGATTGAGGGAATATATACTCAATACTTTTATTAATAAATTTGCTTCCGAAGAAGTAACACAACTGAAATTTCCTCTTGAAGTAGGAAAATATTATGAAAGGGTATTTTCTTGTGCTTAAACAATTGTTTAATATTGTTCATTTGATTATGTTTTTCTCTCGTGATGACAGAAGAGTCTGAGCAATATTTAATAGTACAAAATATATCAACAACTCCTAAAGAGCTAACTGTTTGTGTAGAAGACACATGACACCAGTAGTGTCTGATAAATATTAAATTGTGGATAATAAACGAACACTCTCGAAGAGCTTATATAGAAATATGTCATTCATATTATATGATTATAGTCAAAACATATGTTGTAGTAAACCTGAAGTTTACTAATACAAATGGCTATCATATTGAGACTACAAATGATTGAAAGATTGAAAATCTTCATGTTTTCACAATAATAAGGGGTAAAATAATATATATGTGAGAAGTTATCCGCCTTATTTTTTAATTTGTACTACATCATGTATCACAGTAAACTACAAGTTTACTAACACAAAAGCAGTCACGGTAAACCAGAAATTTTACTGAGGCAAAAGTAACTACAGTAAACAAGAAATTTGCTGATACAAAAATAGCCACACTAAATTAGAAGTTTACTGATACAATAGTTTATGCCATAGTAAACCATAAGTTTACTAAAAGATAGCACATGTCATGATAAACTTGAAGTTATCCTTTGCCATTTGGTTTAAATATGATGATCTAATTGAGAATTCAAATCAGCATATACTGAAGAACTTGAATATTCTTCAAGAATTCTCTTATGTTGTTTGTTCTCGTAATAAATTGATTATACCAGCTAAAGTTAGGACTAAGAACCCTAATCTAAAATATATAAAAGGTGAATATGAGCACATTCACCTATCATGTGAACCACTTATAGTTGCATATATGAGATGGTTAGCGATTATTGTCAACCTGCAGTTTGGCATTTGAAATTGCTTTTCCCAATTAAGGACATAATTTTCAGATAATGAAATCAAGACAGTTCATCTTGATAATGCTAGTTTATATCCAAGCTGGTTTAGCATTGAATACCTCCTATTAATGGCTAAACTTATGAAAACAAAATTTCATGTGTTGGTCTAAGATTTTCTAAAATGTATACAGCAGCACTTGTATGCATCAGACCAACAATATATAATAAGTCCTCATTCACAATTGGTTTAGGATCAGAAACCAAATACTTTTACTATCTAATAATTTTTTATGCGTGGTATATAATTAATTTCTCTACCACAAAGTACAAAAATAAGTTTCCAAAGAAGATTTGGGATATATATTAGTTTTTTAAATATTAGGAGTCCAAGAGGAGTCCAAAGATAAAATCATCAATCATGTTTAAGTATTACTATCAATCTAAAACGAAAATGAAAATGAAATCCTTAAAAAATTTAACACACCAAATTTATAAGAAATCAATGTACTTGTTTATCAGTGGAAGGTTTAAGAAGGAAAACGTGGAATTGTAGATGCATGTGGTAGTCAGACCTATTTTTAACTGTTTTTTCTAGGATTATTAACTTGTATTTACAAGGTATTGGTGGTTGAATTTGTTCGAGAAAGGCTACATGACATATTTTTAACTGTCTCTTTTTCTCTTTTTTACTTCTTTGTCTTTAGTGAAAAACAAAGTGTCCCTTATTAGTTGTGAAATAAAAAAAAATCTCCTTATATTAAGTTGCTATTCATTGGACTTGTAATTAGCTACTAAAAGTAAATGGTCTTCCGCACATAAGAAATTGATCCTGAAGGTAAACGGGTCGATTTGTTTCCCTCCCTGCACGTGAGATATACTCAAGGCAAATTGCAGCTTTCTCCCAATTTAATTCTCCTTCTTGGAACAGTTTTTCAATCGATTTTTGGTCAATTGTGTTTTGTGCAACTTCCAAACTTTCATTCATGAATGCACATGTTTGAAGGTTCTGTGAAATCTTGAGGGGCGATTGATCTTAACGATTTGCATCCAGTCTTGACTTGCCACGACACAATATTTTTTCCTTCTGGTTCTTCGTCAATATATCTACTCATTTTTCCTACCGTCTTGACTGGAAAAGTGAGATTTAAGTTGTACTCTTGAGATAATATCCTTGATAGGGGTCCCACTATAGTCTCAAACATGTAGAAACATGAGGTCCTATCATGTTTGGGATGTGTCCAATAAACCAAGAACATTTTGGCCATGTCGGAAAATTTCTTGATCTGGAATTTGGTGTCAAAAAAGTCTAGTGGAAATATGTGACTCTACACTATACTATACAAGTACCCTCTACTAAGGCTGTATTGTGGTCCGGGCGCCAGACCGGGACCGGCCCGGGCGCGCAAGCCCATATGGGCTTTGGGCTAAATAGGCTGGCTCGTATGGTCCGGGCCCAAGCGGTCCTAAGAGCTCACTATGGGCCGGTCCAGCATGGGGAGACCGCGAACCCAGGACCGGCTGGCGGGCCTGGTCCGGTTCAACCGCGCCCAACGGCTATTTTTCCAAAAAAAAAATTTAAACAAAAAAATTGGCCAACGGTTGGAAGTTTAAAAAATAACTGTTGGCCTGCCAATTTAGCCGTTTGGCACTTTCAAAAATAGTCATTTGCCCCCCAAACTTTGTTTTAATCCCAAACTTTTTATAATTACACTTTTTCCCTATTCTCAACTATAAATACCCCCTCATTCTTTCACTTTCTACTCACAAAATCATCAATCTCTCTCTAATTTTCTTCTATAATTGCTTACTTTATTATTGCAATTTGTGAAAAATTGTGAAGTTGGTGAATTGAAATATTCAAGTCTTCAAGTCTTCAATGATATATAATTTTTAAGAAGTTGTTTGTCAATTCGGTAAACTCGTTCCAACTCTTAAGTCTTAAAAGTATAGTTTTATTTTTTTTAGTTTGTGTAATTATAATTAATATGTCCTATTCTTTGAAAAATATGTTTGGTAAAAGTAAGGGAAAATCCAAGATTGGTGAATCTAGTGGCCAAGATACTACTCCTCCCCCGGCTCCCAGACCCAAACATGTTAGTCGTCCTCCTCCACTTGTTATTCTTGATAGTGATAACCCTTTATTTTAATTTATCGATAGTTAATTTTACCATGATATTGCACCAGGTGAACAATTAAATGATGAATATATGAACGCTCTTTATGGCAATCCAACTATTGATGAAAATGATGATAAAAATATAGATTTAGATGAAACGCAACCGGATTTAGATGATACACCTACTAGTCCTGTAAATGAAGTTAACACAACTGATAATAATCCGAATGATGCCCTGCCTGACCCTCCTGTAGTAACCCCTACTTTTAATAGACAACCTTCTAGACGGTGCGAAACATCTCTTGTTTGGCATTTTTTTATTCAACTAAGAGATCAAAATAAGGCTAAGTGTAAAACTTGTGGGACTTTGATGGCTCGTAAATTTACTGGAGACCGTAGCGGTACGGGTAGTTTGAATAGACACATAAAGACATACCCTAGAGATAAAGCTAGATTTATTCAAATGAAAGCTGCGCAAGAGCGGACAAGTGTAGGTACTCAGGTTAACCCTAGTACCGGGTCAAATCTAGTTCAACCGGGATTAACACTGTTACGATGGCATTTTATATTACGATCCAAATAAGATCGTGAAGAATTGGCAAAAATGGTTGTTATTATGTGCTTACCCAATAGTTTTCCTTCTAACCCTCACTTTGTGCATTATATTAGAAAAGTTTATAATCCTACTTATAAAGGATGGCATCGCACAACCGTAAAAAGCGATATTTATAAATATAAACATGAATATGAAAAATATTTGCTTATTTATTTACTCATATAAATTGCCGCGTTGATATTACTACTGATATTGGTAGAAGTGGTAATGACTGTGATTATCTTACTGTTATCAGTCATTGGATTGATGAGGAATGGATAATGCAAAAGCGCATTATTGCTTATAGAATAATTAATTCACGTCACACAGGGAAGTTTATTGCTAACACAGTTGTAGATATTTGTAGATATTTTTGTATTAGAGATAAAATAATGTCAGTTTCAATGGATAATGCTTCTAGTAACACTAATGCTATAGTCTTGCTTACAATTACACTAAATCCTGCATTTAGTAATATTTTTCATGTTAGATGTATTTTTCATATTTACCATTTAATCGTTGGTGATGGTATAAAAATTTTAAATGTTGAAAGTGAAAAGGTTAAAATGGCTCTTAATTGATTTTTTTATTCAAAACGTAGAAGTAGACTTAGAGAATATTTTAAAAAATGCGATGAATTTGGCCTTAGAGAAAGAAAGGTTCCTAAACCTTGTGCGACTAGATGGAATTACATGTATGAAAGTTTAGTTGTTGCATATGAATATAGAAATTCAATAAACGCAGCGTTTAATGCTCGTGTTGGTGGTGATGATGATGATGAGCACCTTACAAATCAGGATTGGACTAATGTTAAATTCTTGTAGAATTTTTAGAAAGATTTCATGTTGCTACAAATGAATTATATGGGAAATATTATCCTACTATTTCTAACTGTTTAGTTTATATCGCAGAACTTGTAAATTTGTTTACCCAATTTTTAAAGGGTAGGGTAATTTATGAACTTGCTATTGATTCTATGACAGAAAAGTTTAAAAAATATTTTTTTCTTATTCCCCCTATTTATGTTGTTGCTGCCATGTTAAATCCTACTATAAAATTAGGAGGTCCTTACTTTTGGTATACAAATATTTATAATGCTTTAGCACTTTCAGATGAGGAAATGTCTACACTTGCAGATGCAAAAGCATCAATTAAAATAAATGCTCAAACAATTTATAATGCTTATCAACTTGTCTTAGATCATGCTAGACCAAATGTTCCAACTCCTACTTCGTCTAGTTCGCAATCATCTAAAATAACTGCGGGACTAAAAGCACTTAGTGCTTGGACGGGGTTCAGGGGTTCTCAAGATGAAAATATTGGTGATAGTTCACAACTAAATGAGCTTCAAGTTTATTTGTCGCAGGGACTTGAATCAGAGAATCCTGACGGCTCCTTTAATATTTTGGGATGGTTGAAGGACAAAGAAAAATACTATCCGGTTCTTTCAAGGATGGATCGAGATATTTTAAGTATTCAAGCTTCAAAAGTGGCATCGGAGAGCGCTTTCAGTCAAGCGAGACTTCAAATCGGTTATCATAGAGCTTCTATGAGGGAGAGCTTGAAAACCAAGTACTCTTCAGAGATTGGATCCGTTCAGAACGAAGAAACTTTGGACTTGCTGAATCACAACCAGAGATAGATGAAGCTTACGAAGAAATGCTCGCAGAACTTGCGGAGGATGTTGCTTCGCCTGGAAGCGGTGATGAACAAGCTTCTTTTCCGCCACCACCAACGGAAATTCCTCTGAACCTTGAAGGATTTATGAAGTTTGTTAGAGATAATATGTAGACTAAAATGTAACTTGTATTTTGGCACATCTTCATTAGTTTTTTTTCGTTTTAATGGTGGTATTAGCACCTTGTTGTGATCATTCCATTGAGGGAGGAAGACTAAGAAAGATATTTCTATTTTTTGTTAATGTCGTAATAATAAAAATTATAAGGCATTCCCTTGAATATTTATTTACAACTTTTTTGTGTTTAAATTTGAATTACAAGATTTAAGTCACAATTATATAATATAATTTACAAGAAATTATCTTAGATAAAAAAAATTCAAAAAAATAAATAGCCCGGAACACTTAGGACCGTGGGCCCGGCCCACTTAGCTCGGTCCCATATGGGCTTAGGCCCGTTGTGGGCCGGTTCCACCCTCTAAGATCGTTAAGCCCGGGACCGTTTGGCCCAGGATCGACACGCCAGAGCCCGGAACTGTTTGGCCTGGCCCGTTTAGCCCATTTAGGCCTTGGCCCAGACCACAATACAGCCTTACCCTCTACACGGACTACAATGTGCTCCGGGATCATAAATCACGACAGTTGGCCGAGTGACACATCATTGCATTCGCGAAGATTAGTCCACCATCATGGATCAAACAGTGTCGTATTGTCAAGACATGTCTTCCATCGTGAATCTCTAATGGACGTCCAATGTCGCAATCGCGACTCATATTCTACGAAGAGAAGGCCCTAGATAGATTTCTGAAGCATTAGCATCTTAGGACTATTTTAGTCATTTTTAACTATCTTTGCATTTTACTGTAAATAGTTTAGTTTCATTCTTAATTTTCAAAATGTTGGAGAGCTAAAAAGAAATTAAAACACCAAAGCTTGGGGAGGGGTAGGGGGGATGTTGCTCTGTCACTGCTCATGAGCGGGGGTGAAGGTAGAGTGCTGGACGCGGATTCAGCTGAATCCAATAGATTTTGTTCAAATAATATACTATTTGTCTTAAAAAATTCATTGAATATGTATAATTTATTAATTTAAAATCCAGTAATTAAAAATGATTATAGTTCTGAACCCATAAAATTTAAATTATAGCTCCGCCTGTGACTCATGAGCTTGTGTTGAATAAAGATATATACGAAATCACGATTTCAATATATTGGACTATATGTTATAAATGTATATTATATTATAGACGTTCATTTAGTACTCTGTTATAAATAACCTTCCTGAGAAAGCTTATACATATGGGACTCCGCTGTAAATATGTTTATTTGAAGAAGCTTATCATTTCGATTCTCCGTTATGGATAAATATTACCTCCAGTAGAAGATTATCTATATCTGGTAAGGTAGCAACTTACAAGCTGCTTACACAGCAGCTTGCAGTAGCAACTTACAAGTAGTTTACACAGTAACTTGCAGTAGCATCTTACAAGTAGAAGTGATAATTTAAATTTTCTATGGTTACATTGAAGATAAGTTAGAGAAAATTTCTCTATATTACTTGCATGCCTCGATTTGCTCATGAAGTAGCATTATCTTAAAATAGGTTGTAAGCCATTACACAATTTGGTGTGATTAATGATCGTTCCAATAATTATGGTTTGTTCCCTGAAGGATGACAACTTTTGATAAATATTAATCCATTGAATGTGACAATATTAATAAAGCTCGTAAATATGAACGCGCTTTTGATGTGAATATATTACAATTCACCTCCAAAAAGGTAATATGATTAAGGAAATATATACTCAATATTTGTATTAATAAATTTGCTCCCGAAGAAGTAACACAATTGAAATTTTCTCTTGAAGTAGGAAAATATTACGAAGAGGTGTTTTCTTGTGCTTAAACAATTATTTTATATTGTTCATTTGATTATTATTTTCTCTCATGATGCCAGAAGTATCTGAGCAGTATTTGATAGTACAAAATGTATCAATAACTCGTGAAGAGCTAACTGTTAGTCTAAAAGACACATGACACCAGTAGAGTCTGATAAATATTAGATTGTGTGTAATAAACGAAAGCTCTCGAAGAGATTATATACAAATATGTCATTTCATATTATATGATTATGGTCAAAATATTTGTTGTAGTAAACCTGAAATTTACTAATACAAATGGCTATCATATTGAATCTACAAATGATTGGAAGATTGAAAATCTTCATGTTTCCACAATCATAGGGGGTAAAAAATATATATGTGAGAAGTTACGCGCCTTATTTTTCAATTTTTACTACATCATGTATCACAGTAAACTACATGTTTACTAATACAAAAGAAGAAACAGTAAACCAGAAGTTTTACTAAGGCAAAAGTAGCTACAGTAAACCAGAAATTTACTGAGACAAAAGTAGCCACACTAAATCAGAAGTTTATTGATAAAACAGTTTATGCCATAGTAAACCAGAAGTTTACTAAAAGATAGCACATGCCATAATAAACTTGAATGTATCATTTTCCATTTGGTTTAAATATGATGAGCTAATTGATAATTCATATCAGCTATACTGAAGAAATTAAAGATTCTTCAAGAATTCTCTTATGTTGTTTGTTCTTAAAATAAATTGATTATACCTGCTAAAGTTGGGACCAAGACCCCTAATCTGAAATATATAAAAGGTGAATATGGGACCATCCACCTATCATGCGAACCACTTATAGATGCATATATGAGATGGTTATATATGTGATTATTTTCAACCTACAGTTTGGCATTTGAAATTGCTTTTTCCAATTAAGAGCAAAATTTTCAGATTATGAAATCAAGACAGTTCATTTTGATAATGATAGTTTATATCTATGATGACCCAAAAAGTCATCTTATGTAAATTTAGCAAAAATGGTGTTCTGAGGCCCCGAAAGCCTCCGTTAATATCACCTCTATGTGTGTGCGCAGCCCGGGCGCGTAGCCGGGAAGCCTTTATGTGGAAATATGTTAAACAGTTGAATTTATGATAATTAATGGAATAAAGTTGACTTTAAACAAATCCGGACCCGTGATTTGACGGTCCCGGAGGGTCCGTAGGAAAATATGGGACCTGGGCGTATGTCCGGAATCGAATTCCGAGGTCCCAAGTCCGAGAAATGAATTTTTAAAGAAAAATGTTTTCTGAAAATAATAGACTTTTGAAAATGAACTTTGATGTGAAATCTGTGATACCGAGCCCGTATTATGGATCCAGAGCCCGGAACATGTTCTATGTATTATGTGAGTTATCTGTAAAATTTGGTAAGAAACGGACTTGGTTTGACGTGTTTCGGATCCAAAATGGAAATTTTGATAGTTTATGAAGTTTGAGGAAATTCTATGGATTTTTGAGTTTAATTCATTGTTTTGATGTTATTTTGGTGGTTTAGTTACTCGAATAAGTTCTTAGGATGATTTTGAAGGCGTGTGTATATTTAGTTTTGAGCCCCGAGGGCTCGAGCGAGTTTCGGGTAGGTGTCGGGGTGCAAAAGAGTTAGTTAGAAAAATCTGGTGTTCTGCTGTTTCTGATGTTCTGTTACTTACTCTCCTCGATCGCGGTGTAATTCACGCGATCGCGATGTGCTTATGGCTGAGGGTTGGGAAATTACCCTACGTGAACGCAGGGCCTGGGTTGCGATCGCGAAGCCTGGGGGCAGTGCTCTACGCGATCGCGAAGGGCCACACGCGAACGCGTAGTGCAAATGCGGGTTGGGGGTTGGGGGCTATTTTTCCCACTGCGAACGCGACCCCCATGTCGTGATCGCGATAGGCTGTGTTAGTATACTCTGCGATCACACTCCCTTCTTCGCGATTGGTCTAGGTCCAGTACTCTGCGCGATCGCGTAGGTCATTTTTGCCCAGCTGTTTAAAATGTCCAAAACAAAATCCCATTACGGGATTTTCATATATTTCACCATCTCCTTCTTCTCCAAACCCCATCGCCGATTTCCATGCTGCTCTTCCTCCATAACCACATAGGTAGGTAATCTTAACTCTAATTTCTTCCATTTTTTTCATCAATCATTAGATTCTAGGCCTAAAAACATGGAATCAAGGGTAGAACTTGGGGGGGTTTGGGTAGAGTTAGGGCTTTTGAAAATTTTGGGAATTCAACATTTTGGGGTCAGATTTGAAAACAAATTGTATATTCGGGTTCATGAGGGAATGGGTTATCGGGTTTTGGTCCGAACCTCGACTTTGGACCAAGCGGGCCTGGGGTCGAATTTTGATATTTTTGGAAGAATTATGGAAAATGTATAATTAGGCTTTGGGACTGAGTTATTGATTAATTATTGATGTTATTAAGTCAATTATGTCTACATATTATCGTTTCGAAGTCGGATTCAAGAGGAAAGTCCGTGATTGAGGCTTGACTTGCATTCTTGGAGCCGAGGTAAGTGTTTGGCCTAACCTTAGCTTGAGGGAATAGGTATAGAGTCTTATTTGCTATGTGTAATTCATGTCCAACGTATAGGTGAAGTGACGGGTACCTATATGTTGTGGTCAAGCATGCCCGTGAGTCAAATTTTGATGAGTTATTCAATGTCTTTGATATTCTCCGTGTTGTGAATTATCGGGAACCTTGGAAGTGGTACCTTGAGGTTACGTCATGACGTAGAAAGTTCTTGATTATGTGTTCGGTTGAGGGTTTTACTGTTGATATGATACTTCTGAGTGAGATTGGTTATAGTTGAGTCCTTTGTCGGGACAATAGAATTGGGTTGATTATGTCTGTACATTTGAAATGTCGCATTGTTAAACTTTCATATCAATTGTTGTTTTTATATTATTTATGCACGAGGGAACATTCCGTGCTGATGATTATTTTATTTATGCACGAGGGAATATTCTGTGCCGATGATTATATTATATATGCACGAGGGAACATTCCGTGCTGATGATTATATTATTTATGCACGAGGGAACATTATTTGCTGATTGATTATTATTTATGCGCGAGGGGACACTTCGTGCCGATTGATTATTATTTATGCGCGAGGGTACATTCCGTGTCGATTGATTATTATTGATGCACGAGGGGACATTCCGTGCCGAGTCATTATTAATTATGCGCGAGGGGACATTCCGTGCTGTGTGATTTTGAGGCTATGCACGAGGGGTCATGTCATGACTTCTCCTGTCTTTTTTACTTGTTTCAAGTTGTTATTTCCTGCTTTACTTCTACTTTCCAGTTATTACTTGATTCTACTGTTTTAGCAATTGTTTCCCCTATTATCCCCAGTATGTTCTTCCTCGTAACTGTATTCTTGTTTATTTTCTGCTATACTATTGAACTGCACAGGTACAATTTGTTTTTGTGTCCTAGCCTCGTCACTACTCCACCGAGGTTAGGCTCGGCACTTACTCAGTACATGGGGTCGGTTATACTGATGCTACACCTGCACTTCTTTATGTTATGCAGATTATGCAGCCGGACCCAATGGACCTCGTTATGATGACACCGAGGTAGTTTCGCAGGCGTTCGTGGATCTCGACGTTACTGTCTATCTTTCATTCTGGCATCTATGTGTTTCCAGACAGATATATCATTTTATTTCAAACTGTTGTTTTTAGCTAAATCTTAGACTGGTTCGTGAGGTTGTGACTCCATTTCTGGGTTTTGTACTTAAAGGGGTTTCTTCGTTATTAGCTATTGTTATTTAGATTTTGTTAACGCTTTCGCACTTTATCTCAATTATCTAGTCAGTGTTTGTTATTTTCACTTGTTAATAAATCAATTCAGTTAACATATTGGCTTGCCTAACGGGTGAAATGTTAGGCGCCATCACGGCCTGAAGGTGGGATTTCGGGTCGTGACAAGTTGGTATCAGAGCACTAGGTTGCTTAGGTCTCACAACTCATGGACAAACTTGGTAGAGTCTGAGGGATCGGTACGGAAAAGTTTGTACTTATCCCCCAGAGGCTGCAAAGTTAGGAACAACTTCACTTTTCTTATTTCTTGTCATGCGATTTGAATTCTAGATGCTAATTGAGTTTCGATTTTATTCTCTCGCAGATGGCGAGAACGCGTACTTCCTCATCTACCGATCAGCATCCCAATTCTCCTGTTGCAACTACTACGAGGGGCTGAGGCCGAGGCCGTATTAGAGGTCGAGGCAGGGGCAGGGCAGCAGCCCCAGTAGAGGACCCACAGGTAGACTTTGCCGGTGAGGTTCCTACTCAGACAGTTCCAGTTGGACCAGCTCAGGTCCCAGAGGGGTTCATTTCCACCCCGGTGCTTCAGGACGCTCTATTCCGCTTAGTGGGACTCATGGAGAGTGTGGCTCAGGCCAGTCTTCTTCCTACTGCACCAGCCATCTCTTAGGCTTGGGGAGGGGCCCAGACTCCTGATACTCGCACGCCAGAGCAGCTAGATCCTCAGTTCCAGACTCCGGCACCTCAGACGGCCGGAGTAGCTCAGCCGGTCATTGTGGCCCTGGCAGTTGAGGGAGCAGCTATGTCAGCAGATGCTTTATGGAGATTGGATAGATTCACCAAGTTATTCACTACTATATTTGCTGGTGCACCATCAGAGGATCCCCAAGACTATTTGGACAGCTATCATGAGGTTCTTCGGAACATGAGCATAGTAGAGTCCAATGGAGTTGATTTTGATCCTTTTCGTCTTTCAGGTTCCGCCAAGACTTGGTGGAGAGACTATTGTTTGACCAGGCCAGAAGGGTCTGCACCATTGACTTGGGCTCAGTCCTCCGAGTTATTCATGGGGAAGTTCCTTCCAGTTACTCAGAGGGAGGATCTTTGGAGGCAATTTAAGCGCCTCCAGTAGGGATCTATGTTTGTCACTCAATACGAGACCAGGTTCATCACTCTAGCTCGGCATGACATTATGATACTCCCCACTGATCGTGAGAGTTGTGAGGAGGTTTATTAAGGGTTTGACTCAGCCCATCAGGCTTCAGATGGCCAAGGAGTCAGGTACTGATATTTCGTTCCAGGATACGGCCAATGTGGCCAGGACGATTGAGATGATTATGTCACAGGGTGGTGGTTAGGGGGCTGATAAGAGACCCCGTCACTTCGGTTGATTCAGTGGAGCCTCATCTGGGGGCAAGGATTCTTTCGGTAGAGGTCATCCTCCCAGAACCAATCAGTCGGCACTTCAGGTAGCTCATAGTGCACCGCCAGCTCCTATTAGTGCACCATCAGCACCTATTAGTGCACCGCCGCTTCAGAGCTTCCAGGGAGGTTATCAGGGTCGACAGGGCCAGTTCTAGAGTCAGCAGCCACATCACCAGAAGCCTTGTTATTCTTGCGGTGGTTTGGGGCATATTTCCAGATTTTGCCCCCGAGGTTCTAGTGGGTCTCAGTATCAGGGTTCCCGTGCCATGGTTCCCACATCAGGCACACCCCCACCCCCTCAGCCAACTAGGGGTGGCGGTCGGGGTGCCAAAGGTGGAGGTCATACTCATAGAGGTGGAGGACATGGCACGAGAGGTAGAGGTCAGGCCACTATAGGTTGACCCAGAGATGTTCAGGTTGGAGGGGCTCAGCCCCGGTGCTATGCTTTTTCTGTCAGGCCTGATGCTGAGGCTTTTGATGCAGTTATTACAGGTACGGTTTCAGTTTGCAGCCGAGAGGCTTCGGTGTTATTTGATCCCGGTTCTACATTCTCCTATGTGTCTTCATATTTTCCCCTTATTTGAGTATGCCACATGATTGCTTGAGTATTGTTGTACATGTGTCTACACCGGTGGGTGATTCTATAGTGGTAGATCGAGTCTACCGTGCTTTCTTAGTAGTTATTGGTGGTCTGGATACTCACGTTGATCTTTTGCTTCTTGATATGGTTGACTTTGATGTTATATTGGGGATGGATTGGTTATCCCCCTATTATGCTATTCTGGACTGTCATGCCAAGATAGTGACTTTGGCCTTGCTATGGGTGCCTCGTTTGGAGTGGAGGGGGACTCCTAGTCATTCTTCTAGTAGATTTATTTCTTATATGAAGGCTCGGCACATGGTCGAGAAGGGTTGTTTGTCCTATCTGGCCTATGTTCGTGATTCTAGTGCCAAGGTTCCTTCCCTGGAGTCTGTGCCCGTGGTTCGTGAGTTTCCATAGGTATTCCCTGCTGACCTGCTGGGTATGCCACCTGACAGGGATATTGATTTTTGTATTGAGTTAGCTCAGGGCACCCAGCCTATTTCTACTCCGTCGCATCGTATGGCACCGCCAGAGTTGAAGGAGTTGAAGGATCAGTTGCAGGATTTGTTGGATAAAGGGCTTCATTAGGCCTAGTGTTTCTCCTTGGGGTGCCCCAGTATTGTTTGTCAAGAAGAAAGATGGCTCGATGAGGATGTGTATTGACTACCGGCAGTTGAATAAGGTTACTATTAAGAACAAGTATCCTTTCCCGAGGATTGATGATTTATTCGACCAGCTTCAGGGTGCTTCATTGTTTTCCAAGATTAACTTGAGATCTGGTTACCACTATCTGAGGATTAGGGCGTCTGATGTCCCTAAGACAGCCTTTTGCACTCGTTATGGGCATTATGAGTTCTTGGTGATGTCATTTGGGCTGACAAATGCCCCCGCTTCTTTTATGAATTTGATGCACCGCGTGTTCAGGCCCTATTTGGACTAATTTGTGATTGTTTTCATTGATGATATTTTGATTTACTCCCGTAGCCGTTAGGAGCATGAGAAGCACCTTCGGGTCATCCTCCAGACTTTGAGGGATAGTCAGTTATATGCAAAATTTTCCAAGTGTGAGTTCTGGTTGAGTTCAGTTGCATTTCTAGGCCATGTGGTATCGTCAGCGGGTGTTCAGGTAGATCCCAAGAAGATTTCAGCAGTCAGAGATTGGCCTAGACCCTTCTCAGCTACAGAGATCCGGAGTTTCTTGGGCTTAGCAGGTTATTATTGCCGGTTTGTGGAGGGCATTTCATCCATTGCAGCCCCGATGACCAGGTTGACTCAGAAGAGTGCTCAGTTCAGGTGGTCTGATGAGTGTGAGGCGAGCTTTCAGAAGCTCAAGACAGTCTTGACCACGGCTCCAGTGTTAGTTTTGCCCACAGGTTCAGGACCGTATACCGTGTATTGTGATGCTTCACGGGTTGGGCTTGGTGCAGTGTTGATGCAGGATGGCAAGGTTATAGCCTATGCTTCTCGTCAGTTGAAGGTTCATGAGAAGATCTATCTAGTTCATGAGTTGGAGTTAGAAGCTTTTGTGCATGCATTGAAGATTTGGAGGCATTATTTGTATGGCGTGCCATGTGAGGTGTTCACGGATCATAAGAGCTTACAGTATCTGTTGAAATAGAAGTAGTTGAACATGAGGCAGAGGAGATGGTTAGAGTTGCTGAAGGATTATGATATTACCATTCTTTATCATCCGGGTAAGGCCAATGTGGGCACATGCTTTGAGCCGGAAGTCAGTCAGTATGGGTAGTCTTGCCTATTTATCAGTCGGAAAGCGACCTCTTGCTTTGGATGTTCAGGCTTTAGCCAACCGATTTGTGAGATTGGAGGTTTCTGAGACTAGAAGTGTTTTGGCCCATACCGTGGCCCGTTCTTCATTTTATGATCGTATTCAGGCCAGGCAGTATGATGATCGCCATTTATGTGTTCTTAGAGATAGAATCAAGCACGGAGATGCCAAGCAGGTTACGATTGATGATGAGGGAGTTTTGAGGATGCAGGGTCGGATTTGTGTACCTGATGTGGATGGTATTCGTGAGTTGATACTTCAGGAGGCCCATTGTCCCCGGTATTTTATTCATCCGGGCGCCGCAAAGATGTACCAGGACTTACGACAGCATTATTGGTGGCGGAGGATGAAGAAGGATATTGTAGCTTATGTAGCTCAGTGCTGGAACTGTCAGCAGGTTAAGTACGAGCACCAGAGACCCGGTGGTTTGATGCAGCAGATTCAGCTTCCCAAGTGGAAGTGGGAGCGTATCACCATGGACATTGTAGTTGGACTCCCACGGACTCAGAGGATGTTTGATGCAGTATGGGTCGTTGTGGATAGGCTGACCAAGTTAGCGCACTTCATCTCAGTATCAGTTTCGTATTCAGCAGAGAAGTTGGCTAGGATCTATATGAGAGAGATTGTTAGACTGCATGGTGTGCCCATATCCGTTATATCAGACCGAGGTACTCAATTTACCTCCCATTTTTGGAGAGTATTTCAGCGAGAGTTGGGCACACAGATTGATTTGAGCACAGCATTTCATCCTCAAACGGACGGGCAGTCCGAGCATACTATTCAGATTTTGGAAGATATGTTACGAGCTTGTGTCATTGACTTTGGTGGTTCATGGGACCAGTTCTTGCCTTTAGTTGAGTTTTCCTACAACAACAGTTATCACTCGAGCATTCAGATGGCTCCGTATGAGGCGTTCTATGGTAGACGGTGTCGATCTCCAGTCGGATGGTTTGAGCTGGGGGAGGCTAGATTGTTGGGTTCTGAGTTAGTCCAGGATGCCTTGGACAAGGTGAAGATCACTCAGGATAGAATTGGTACGGCTCAGTCCAGGCAGAAGAGTTATGCGGATCGTAGAGTTCGAGATTTGGCATTTATGATAGGCGACCGGGTATTTCTTCGGGTGTCGCCCATGAAGGGCGTGATGAGATTCGTAAAGAAGGGAAAGTTGAGCCCTAGGCACATTGGTCCATTTGAGATTCTGGATAAGGTAGGAGAGGTGGACTACAGACTTGCCTTGCCACCTAGTTTGCCGGCCCTGCATCCAGTATTTCACGTATCTATGCTCCGGAGGTATAGATCCATCTCATGTACTTGACTACAGTGGTGTCCAGTTGGACAAGGATTTGTCTTATGAGGAGGATCCGGTAGCCATATTAGTCCGGCAGGTGCGACAGTTGAGATCGAAGAGTTATCCTTCGGTTCGTGTTCAGTGGGGCAGTCAGCCTGTTGAGGCAGCTACTTGGGAGTTCGAGTCCGCTATGCGGAGCCGATATCCCCACATTTTCCCCGATTCAGGTACCTTTCTATATCCGTTCGAGGATGAACGGTTGTTTTAGAGGTGGAGATTGTGATGACCCAAAAGGTCATCTTGTGTAAATTTAGCAAAAACTGTGTCCCGAGGCCCCAAAAGCCTCCGTTAATCTCACCTCGATGTGCATGCACAGCCCGAGCGCGTAGCCGGGAAGCCTTTATGTGAAAATATGTTAAACAGTTGAATTTATGATAATTAATGGAATAAAGTTAATTTTGGTCAATATTTTTGGTAAACGGACCCAGACCCGTGATTTGAGGGTCCCGGTGGGTCTGTAGGAAAATATGGGACCTGGGCGTATGCCCGGAATTGAATTCCGAGGTCCCAAGTCCGAGAAATGAATTTTTAAGGAAAATTATTTTCTGAAAATAATAAAGACTTTTGAAAAGGAACTTTTATGTGAAATATGTGTTACCGAGCCCGTATTATGGTTCCGGAGCCCGGAATAGTTTCATAATGTGTTATGTAAGTTATCTGTAAAATTTGGTAAGAAACGGACTTGGTTTGACGTGTTTCGGATCAAAAATGGAAAATTTGATAGTTTATGAAGTTTGAGAAAATTCTATGGATTTTTGAGTTTAATTCATTGTTTTGATGTTATTTTGGTGGTTTAGTTACTCAAATAAGTTCGTAGGATGACTTTGAAGGCGTGTGTATATTTGGTTTTGAGCCCCGAGGGCTCGGGTGAGTTTCGGGTAGGTGTCGCGGTGCAAAAGAGTTAGAAAAATCTGGTGTTCTGATGTTTCTGATGTTTCTGATGTTCTGTGATATACTCTCCGCGATCGCGGTGTAATTCACGCGATCGCGATGTGCTTATGGCTGGGGGTTGGGAAATTACCCTACGTGAACGCAGGGCCTGGGATTTGATCGCGGAGCCTGAGGGCAGTGCTCTACGCGATCGCGAAGGGCCACACGCGAACGCGTAGTGCAAATGCGGGCTGGGGGCTGGGTGCTATTTTGCCCACTGCAAGGCGACCCCCGTATCGCGATCGCGATAGGCTGTGTTAGTATACTCTGCGATCGCAATCCCTTCTTCGCGATCGTGATCGCGATGGTCTAGGTCCAGTACTCTGCATGATCGCAGGAGACCTGTCACGATCGCGTAGGTCATTTTTGCGCAGCTATTTAAAATGTCCAAAACAGAATCCCACTACGGGATTTCATATTTTTCACCATATCCTTCTTCTCCAAACCCCATAGCCGATTTCCAAGCTTCTCTTCCTCCATAAACACTTAGGTAAGTAATCTTAAGTCCAATTTCTTCCATTTTCTTCATCAATCATTAGATTCTAGGCCTAAAAACATGGAATCAAGGGTAGAATTTGGGGGGTTTTGGGTAGAGTTAGGGCTTTTGAAAATTTGGTAATTCAACCTCATTTTGGGGTCGAATTTCAAAACAAATTGTATATTCGGGTTCGTGAGGGAATGGGTTATAGGGTTTTGGTCCAAACCTCGACTTTGAACCAAGCGGGCCCGGGGTCAAATTTTGATATTTTTGGAAGAACTATGAAAAATGTATAATTAGTCTTTGGGACTGATTTATTGATTAATTATTGATGTTATTAAGTCAATTATGTCTACATATTATCGTTACGGAGTCGGATTCAAGAGGAAAGGTCGTGATTGAGGCTTGATTTGCATTCTTGGAGCCTAGGTAAGTGTTTGGCTAACCTTAGCTTGAGGGAATAGGTATAGAGTCTTATTTTCTATGTGTAATTCATGTCCAACGTATAGGTGAGGTGACGGGTACCTATATGTTGTGGTCAAGCATGCCCGTGAGTCGAATTTTGATGAGTTATTTAATTGTCTTTGATATTCTCTGCGTTGTGAATTATCGGGAACCTTGGAAGTGGTTCCTTGAGGTTACTTCATGACATAGAAACTTCTTGATTATGTGTTCAGTTGAAGGTTTTACTGTTGATGTGATATTTCTGAGTGAGATTGGTTATAGCTGAGTCCCTTGCCTGGACAATAGAATTGGGTTGCTTATGTCTGTACATTTGAAATGTGGCATTATTAAACTTTCATATCAATTGTGTTTTTATATTATTCATGCACGAGGGAACATTCCGCGCTGATGATTATTTTATTTATGCACGAGGGAACATTCCGTGCCGATTATTATATTATTTATGCACGAGGGAACATTCGGTGCCGATGATTATATTATTTATGCACGAGGGAACATTCCGTAATGATTGATTATTATATATGCGCGAGGGGACATTCCGTGCCGATTGATTATTATTTATGGCCATTGATTATTATTGATGCACGAGGGGACATTCTGTGCCGATTCATTATTAATTGTGCGCAAGGGGACATTCCGTGCCGTGTGATTTTGAGGCTATGCACGAGGGGTCATGTCGTGCCTTCTCCTATCTATTTTACTTGTTTCGAGTTGTTATTTCCTGCTTTACTTCTACTTTCCAGTTAGTACTTGATTCTACTGTTTTAGCAATTGTTTCCCCTCTTATCCCCAGCATGTTCTTCCCCGTAACTGTATTCTTGTTTATTTTCTGCTATACTATTGAACTACACAGGTACAATTTGTTGTCGTGTCCTAGCCTCGTCACTACTCCGCCGAGGTTAGGCTCAGCACTTACTCAGTACATGGGGTCAGTTGTACTGATGCTACACCTGCACTTCTTTATGTTGTGCAGATTACGCAGCCGAACCCAATGGACCTCGTTAGGGGGAGTATCCTTCAGTCCATTCCAGACGACACTGAGGTAGTTCTGCAGACGTTCGTGGATCTCGATGTCACTGTCTATCTTTCATTCTGTCATCTATGTGTTTCCAGACAGATATATCATTTTATTTCAAACTGTTATTTTTAGCTAAATCTTAGCCTGGTTCGTGATGTTGTGACTCCATTTCTGGGTTTTGTACTTAAAGGGGTTTCTTCGTTATTAGCTATTGTTATTCAGATTTTGTTAATGCTTCCGCACTTTATCTCAATTATCTAGTCAGTGTTTGTTATATTCACTTGCTAATAAATCAATTCAGTTAACACGTTGGCTTTCTTAGCGGGCGTAACGTTAGGCGCCATCACGGCCTGAAGGGGGATTTCGGGTCGTGAAAATATCCAAGCTAGTTTAGCATTGAATACCTCTTATTAATGGCTAAACTATTGCTTATGAGAAGAAAGCTTCATGTGTTTGTCTAAGATTTTCTAAAATACATACAACAGCACTTGTATGCATCAGACTATTCAATATATGATAAGTCCTCCTTCACAATTGGCTTAGGATCAGAAACCAAATATTTTTACTATCTAATAACTTTTGATGCGTGGTATATGATTAATTTCTCTACCACAAAGCACAAAGATAAGTTTCCAAAGAAGATTTGGGATATATATTAGTTTTTCTAACATTAGGGAGATGGAATAAGCAGTTGAAAAATATGTTATATGAATCGAATCATTAGTATGATCCTCACTCAAAAGATCATTCAAGTCAAATGCCAGAAGCATTTGCTGATCCAAAACTAAATATCATATTTCAGCTGCAAATGCTCCTATTAAAATTAAAGTCCCTGAAGAATTGAGTTTACTGCACTCATGAAGCGCAGTAGACCGATCGGTTCTAAAGGTAAAAATCCTTGAAAATAAAAGGAGCAAATGATCAAAATGATCATAATAAGGAGGAAATAAGCTCTAGAAGAGCCCACGACATAACATTTCATTAAACTCCAGAAGAAGTTCAGGTACCTGAAAATAAAGAAAGTGATGAGATCTCAACAAGTTATGTCGCTTGCGAACCGATATGAAATGATTATCGACGATATATTTGATACAATATAGTGCACAATATTGTAAAGTGAGGATTGGACTTGTAGTCCAGACACCTGAAGATGTCATGCCATTTAAATGTAAGTCATAACCTATATGACTCATTTGATTAATTCTATATGAAGATCCCTGAAGGATATAAAATTCCTGAAGCATATATTTTAAAGTCTCGAGAAACGTATTCAATTAGATTACAAAGGTCTTTGTACGATTTAAATCAATCTGGGCGCATGTGATATAATCGCCTCAGTGAATATTTGTTGAAAAGAGGTTACATAAATTATGTTAATTGTCCATGTATTTTTATAAAGAAAATGGCATCAGAATTTGTCATACTTGTTGTTTATGTTGATGACATAAATCTTGTTGGAACTCCAGAAGAGCACCAAAGACAATTGAATATCATAAGAAAGAATTTGAGATGAAAGATCTTGAAAAAGTAAAATTTTGTTTTGGTCTGCAAATTGAATATTTAGCAGACGAAATCTGTATCCATCAATTTGCCTATATAGAAAGGGTCCTTAAATGCTTTTACATGGACAAAGCGCACTCATTAAGTACACTAATTGGGTGTTTGATCACTTGAAGTAAATAAGGATCTGTTCTGACCTCCAGAAGAGGATGAAGAACTCCTTGGTCCTGAAATACTCTATCTCAGTGCAGTTGATGCACTTATGTATCTTGCTAATGCTAACAAAGGTGGTGCAGATTATGTTGGTTATGCAGATGCAGGTTATTTATCTGATCCCCATAAAGCTCGATCTCAAACCGGACACGTGTTTACATGTGGAGGTACTATAATATCACATCGCTCCACAAAGCAATCTATTGTTGCTACTTCTTCAAATCATGCTGAGATAATAGCTATTCATGAAGCAAGTAGGGAATGCGTATGGTTGAGATTAATGATTTATTTCATTCGAGAAAAATGTGGTTTAGAATGTGATAAAGATCCACAATTTTATACGAAGACAATGTTGCATACATAGCCCAATTGAAGGGAGAATTTATAAAAGGAGATAGAACGAAGCACATTTCATCAAAATTATTCTACACACACGATCTTCAGAAAAATGGTGACATTGATGTGCAACAAATCCGTTCAAGTGACAATCCAGCAGATTTATTCACTAAATCTCTGCCAACTTCAACTTTTGAGAAGATGATATACAATATTAGAATGCGGAGACTCAAATATTTGAAACAAGGTTTTCATAGGGGGAGTAAAATACGCGATGCACTCTTTTTTCCTTACTAAGGTTTTTTCCCATGAGGTTTTCCTTATAAGGTTTTTGATGAGGCACCTAGCAATGCGTATTATTAAATATGTGTACTCTTTTTTCTTCACTAGAAATTTTTTTCACGGGGTTTTTCCTAGTAAGGTTTTAATGAGGCACATTATCTTTTAATAAACATCCAAGGGGGAGTGTTATAAATATATATTATATTATGGATGTTCATTTAGTACTCCATTATAAATAAGCTTCCTGAAGAAGCTTATCCATATGGTACTCCGCCGTAACTAGGTTTATCTATGTACTCTATTGGAAATAAGCCTCCTGAAGAAGTTTATCATTTCGGTACTCCGTTATAGATAAATTACCCCCGGTAGAAGATTATCTATATCTGGTACAGTAGCAGCTTACAAGCAACTTACACAGCAGCTTGCAGTAGCAGCTTACAAGCAATTTACAAGCAACTTACAAGCAGCTTACACAGCAGCTTGCAGTAGCAGCTTACGAGCAATTTACAAGCAGCTTGCAGTAGTAGCTTACACAGCAACTTCATTTCTTCTATAAATAAAGAAGATTTCAATTCATTATGTACATCAATTTGAAAGCTGAATAATATATCAATTTTTCTCCATAGTTATCTTCACTTTATATATTTTACTATCATTATTTTATAACAGGCTAAAGCTTTTCTGTTTTGACTTTGAAGCTTTTCTCGAGATATTTTTTGTCGAAGTATAAATATCTCACTCTGAGGAGTTGATCTTTTGCACATTTACTGGGTATATAATATAATAGGGATGTTAGAAATTATATCACTATTTAGAAGGGTGCGCATTAGTACTGTTGGTAGGCACTGGAAAAAGCTATATATCTTATCCTTGAAGTAATATCATGCTCATTTAATTGCTCTTTATATTGCAATATTTTTTAGGGCCTTTTGACTAGAAATATCCAATCGTTTTTGTATGGATCGTAGAAATATGATAATCTAGACACGCCACTATTATAGCCTCTGTGTATTCAAAAGTACAATTTTCCTGCGAAAATTCGAATTAGTCAGATTGAAGTGAATATTAAATATTGGATAAGAAACTAAAAATTACGTGTCTCACTAGTAAAATTACATCTTTTTTGCTTAGTCTGACCTCAAAATACTTGTCATGCAAATCTAACCTTATATATAAAAAATTTAGTTAATTAATTATATCCATTGATATATATTGTGAAATTCTTTCACATGTAAGTATTTTGTAATTTGTCATAGCTGATACTGTCTTATATTTTTTGGATTACTGATTTCACTTATTATGTAAAATTATTAATTTGTAATTTCACTTATTATGCATATATTAATTTGCAATTATTTTTTAAATAATTCGATAATGCAAAAAAAATTACTGATTAATGTATAATCTATTCCATAGAAGTTAAAGGTAATATAAAGAGGGGGCTGCTTCATGTTTAATGACGTTTTACCCTTGAGATAATATTTGTGTGCTCTACTATGTCTTTCTTGAGCCGAGATTTATCCGAAACAATTTTTCTATCTTTACAATATAGGATAAGGAGTGCGTACACACTACTTTCTCAAACATCACTTGTAGGATTATATTGAGTTTGTTATTGTTTGTTGTACGGTCAAACCGCTTTATAACAACACTTTTTTATAAAAGTCAAGCTTTTTCGAAATAAATTTTTATGTTATGTTATAATATATGTTCTCTATAATAATATTTTACTATAATATTCAAAAATATTTGAGACAAACAAAATTGTTATAGAAACGTTTTGAATGTATAATATTTGTGTGCCCCTTCTTTTATCCCTAAATGTTAGGGACCTTGAAAACTCCCAAGTCCATAGCTACAATAAATTATGTTTCTTCGTCAATTCTATCACAATTGTCTCAAAAGCACCGAAAATTTGGCAGACCAAAAAGAAATATATTATCTCCAATCCCAACCACTGGTACAACATGATTTGTTCATTTGATGATTTGATGCGATAAGATTAAAAAGAGTGGTTGACAAAAAGAAGTCTGTGGGGCACGTGTCCTTCTCCCAGATGGTTTATTTCTATTGGCGCATTAAGATTAACATCCTCTCAAATTGAAATATCTCATTCTCGTCTTTCATGCCTAAAAGGGATCGTCATGCGTATTAAAACTAGGTTTAACAGTATTATTGCGTGCAAGTTTCATTGGTTAGGTGATTATTGTATTATTTTAATGTGCATTACCAACAAAGATTTTAGTCAGGGCGGACCTATGACTTAGATTGAGGGGTAATCGGACCGTGTAAATTTCGATAGAAATTTTGTATATGTATATTTGTATATCTTCAAAAAAAGATTAATTTAAATTATTTGGCACCTTAACGCTAAAAGTCTTTAGGGGGCACTGATTGAACAGAATATTATGTCCCGTTGCTTTAAATTCCTGGGTCCGCTTCTAATTGTAGTGGAGTGACAAGTATTCATCCATCCTTAATCAGAGATTTTCGGTTCGAATCCTCAATATGGAGTCGAACGTTTTAGCCTCAATGTAGGCCTTTCAGCGCGAATCCAAATTTTATTGAGTCCCAATGTGAATACTAAACAGCTGATAAGAAATAAAACAAGCTTTAATGTGCATCAGATGATAATGTACGAAGTATTTGTTATCACTGCTGTGTTAAAACAGAAAATAGAAAACTGTTAGAAGAAATTGAAAAGTTGTAAACGATAAGAAATATTCCGAGTCCACAATTTCCTTGTGCGTCCTTAAGGAATTTTAACCCCCTCACAAGTTGCCAAGGTAATGGATTAAATCCTCCCAGGATGAAACGGAATAAACCTTCCTACAACAGTGGCAATAAAAACTGCAGGATACCAACGAACTCAAAGAACGGAGCAAAATCACACTTACGAATTTGAGAGAGAAACTGCGAAGTAGAATGCAAGATTTTCAGAAGGAAGTTCTGTATTTTCGAGTGAGTGAAAAGAAAGCCATGCCTCGGAATTTATAGGCAATTATCGGAAGAGGTGTGATGTCTGTTCAGGAAGAGGTGTCTGTCCAGAAAGGAAAAGCAGCGTTCAGCGTTTTGGATATTCCAGTTAATTCTGTTTATGAACTGACTGGCACTTAATTAATTCTTAAATAATTAATTAAATAAATTTTGTCAAAAAATTAATCTTATCGATCGATCATTCGACAAGAATCCGAAGCCGAAGCCGAGCGACGATGACGGCACTAGTCTTCATTCTCTTCAACTCATCTTAAGAGCTCTAAGAAGTGGTTCAATATTTATAAACACAAGTGTAGTTGTCCCTCACCAATGTGGTACAAAGTTCATTTTTCATAAAGACAAAGCTCACTTGATTCAAATTTTTCATTTCCCTCTATTTTATTTCCCACCATTTCCCAATTCACACTTCTAGTCTTTAATGTCCAATGGCTTAAAGTCTAACAATCCCCCACATGAATGGGGAATGGCTGTAACAAGAATGAACATAGATGAAAGTTGTGTG